>JAPWTK010000809.1:0-90000 GCA_029963805.1 Aromia moschata | reverse complement strand
TTTGCAACAATGCGCGATTAAGGGTTATACAATTAATGCTCAACCTACTACAAGTGCTGCTCAAATTGGCCGTCGGCGTAATTAACACATGTCTGGCATCTTCTGAATACGGTATGGGTCGCTTTGAATATATAATCGGGGTGTATTTCGCAGCAAAACTTATAATTATTTGCCTTAGATTTTCTTCATTTACGGGCGGTGTTAAATAAACTGGATCTTGAACATATCCCCACAACCAAAAATCAAGTGAAGTAAGATCTGGAGAACTGGCAGGCCATCGAATAGGTCCATAAGTTCCTACTCACCTATCATTAAATGTGGTGTTTAACCAATTGGTATTTATTCTGGCATTATGAGGGGGAGTCCCATCTTGCTGGAAATAAATTCTATTCAGTTCTGCAATAGGTAATTCATCTAAAAAAATTTGAAGTTGTTCCCTCAATAACTGATAATATTTTTTCTTGATTTGGGTGCCGTCTATAAAAAATAGTTGAATCAATCTATTACCCAAAAATGCCACACCACACATTAATACTAAACCGTCGCTGAAAATTAGTTTCGACTATAAACCTTGGGTTTTCTTGGCTCCAATGTCGGTGAATATTTCTATTAAAAATACCATTTTCACTGAATGTAGGTACACTCGTCTGACCAAATAATCCTAGTGTGAAAAAATGGGTCTCGTCGCAATGAATTTAAATAAAAATTGTTGTCTTCGTCCTCTATCGTTTTCTTTTATTGCCTGTACTTTTTGGGGTATGTATGATTTGAATTTGTGCTTTTTCGATATTGCATGTACAGTTTGCTTTGATGCCCTAACATTATTCGAAATTTCTCGAATGGAAGTTTTTGGGTTTTCTTCGACGTTAAGAAGAACATTGAGCACGGTGTTTTCCTTAAATCGACGTTTTTCTCGTTTTAGTTTCTTAAAGGCTCCATAGTTCCTTAAATTTTCCTCAAGTCTTCCAAATTTCCATGGTTCTGGAACTTCTCTGTGAGGAAACCGTTCTCTGTAAAGTCGGACTGCCGCACCAGGATATTTATTACACTCAAAATATACCTGAATCATATCCGTTAATTGATTATTGTCCATTTTTTCTACTACGCTTATTTCACAAAAAATAACCTAATGCAGAAATGACATAACGTAGAATGCGAAAAAAGACTGGGACGCGGACGCTGAAATGACATTTATTCGCTTTGTTGTCTCATTTTTTGTTTTCCACGGCATACGTGATTAGATTAGTCAAACTACGTTTGGTATCAGTTAGCGGGCAGGACGCCGATTGCTATATTGGCACTCATTTTGGCACTTTTTCTGCAATAAATGTTTCACAAAAGTCAATTTGTTGTACATCGTTGGACGCAGAAAACAAATTTGCATAATAATTTACACAAAAAAATCCTATATTGCCATTTGAAAAAAACAAAGTTGACTATTGCGTTTCAGAAAAAAAAGTTGAAAAGCACTGTAGTAGTCTCCCTTATAGTTCATTTAGAGCCATTTCATCTGGTTTTTAACATCAGGCTACAAATAACGGAGTTATGGCTCGCGGCATTTTTTAACAGGCAGCCTGTATATTAAAAAAATAAAACTTGGATTTCGTTTCGATTAAAAAAAAATCCATACCTCCCTGCCGGACCCTGTAGTATAGCATATGGAATAAAACGAAATGTCCCTACATAATATCGTCGACAAATTCGAGGTGTATCCGAAATATTATTTTTAAGCGCACTTACCGATTGCGTGAATGTTGTAGCGTGTTCAAAACCATTCTAGTCATAACAGCCGCCAACAGAGCATGTGATGCCGTTAAAATTGACTCACAGTTCGTTTATTTCGTACAAGCTAATTCAGATACTTTTGTCGCTGTCAGATTAACTGTAGAGAAGTTAACGCCTAAAAGTCTCAATCCTCACACCTTGACAATATATGTCAAATATACAGGGTGCTTGGTTACTCGTGTTACAAACTTTGAAATCGTACAGGAAGTTTTGTTCATGCGAGCAAAAAAGGTCATCTTCAACATGATCTGATTCCTTATCGTTTTTGAGATATTTCGATTCTAAACATTTTTCAAAATTTTACGTCGTATGGACGAAAAACGTTTAGAACATCGTTTGTTCTAACGCTACAATAAATCTGAGGTACCGTTGGATTTACGTTAAATTTGCTACGAGAGACGACCTCGCTTGATCCCAGAAAAAATTTCAACTCAAGGCCATGTCATCTGAATTTCCAATAATTTCAAAATTTACAAAAGTGGCAAAACTGTGGCAAAACGGAGTGTCAAAATGGCCATTTAGGTTTGGAACTCGTACCTCAAACAAAACATTATTCTTCTACAAAATTTTGTAAATTTTCAAATTTTTGGAAATTCAGATAATGCCTTGAGTATGACCTGAAATATTTTATGGGGTCAAGCGGGGTTGTTTCTTGTAGCAAATTTAACGTAGAATCCAACGTTGCCCTCAAATTTATTGTAGCGTTCGATATAACGATGTTCTAAACATTTTTCGTCCAGTCGTCGTGAAATTTTGAAAAATTTGAAAAATAGAAATATCTCAAAAACGCTAAAGAATTGAACCATTGAAGAGGACCTTTTTCCTGTACGATCTCAAAGTTTGTAACACTAGTAGCCAAACACTCAAAAGCCTCACAATTGGACGTCTAATATTCATATTTTCATTAGGAATTGTGATTTCAATAGTGAAGGGGGTGAATATGCAATTACTGGGGCCAGTTTATTATGTCTGATTGATTTTGTTCCGATTCTGTTGTTTCGAATTTTCGTGTTTCAAATCTCGTATGACGTAATAGTAAATTAAGGACAGCGAATTAGTCTATCTGTGATATGTATTTACAATTTTATCATGATGACCATCAGTTGAAGTAGCCGAAACTTTTTATCAACTACTCAACAATCTCAATTTTTCGTTACCGACTGAATTTTTGAAAACTCACACACAACTTTGTTCAGTAGAGTGTGATGCACTTTTGAAGATTAATTGATGTAATCTAACAATGTTTCAAATAAAATCAACTTCAACCAACAATTTTTTCCAGTATGTTTGACATGTAAACAAATTTCTGACAGCTTGACAACTTTGGTTTTGGATCGGATGGTCTAGGTTCAAGTCTTAAGAACTTTTTTTTTTAATTTAGTGTAGGTTATTTAAAGGACGAAATGAGAACAATATATATTTTAAACAAAAAAACCTTATCACAATAAATATTGTATCTAAAAAAGATCAAGGCACGTCATTTTGGGACCATAGAAAACATTCAAATGGCTGTAACCGATCAGCTGGTAGCCCAGGAGGCGTAAATTATTTTTTAAAATAATTAGTTGCGGCACTTTCTCAACGGTTTTATAAGGAAAAACATCGATTGAATCGAATGCATATGTTTTGGACAGCGAAATATTGTAGGAACATAGCGAAAACGTTGCAAAAAGTTGCAAAAAAAACATCTACTAGAAATAGAAAAAGTTTTTTTTATATTTTTAGGCACAAAAATAAATGTTGAGTAAAAAACAAAAAATATCACGTTATAGCGCTTGAAAAGACGAATAAAATGATTTTTGGATCATTAAAATCGGTTGATAACTTTTTGCACAAAAAAAATAAAAACCCATAGATAAAAACAAGGGTTTTTCAACACCTATCAAAAAAAAAATTTTTTGTAAAAAAATAATCATAAGTTTTCGCGCAAATTGCGAAAAAGTAAAAACAGGTACTTTAATAAAACGGCCCCTATTCCACAATAATTGTCGTAGAGCAATTTTACATAAAGCTACATATTCCTGAAGACTTCCTCTACAACCATATCAATTTTGAAGTCGATCCGATAATAATAAGTACCTCAAAAGCGCGTCTGAGAAACGTGCAATTTTAGAGAGCGGCCGCGTGGTCGCACGAACGAAGGGGAAGTGGCGCGGTGGTGGGGGAACTTAGTTAGCATCTTCAGGAGAAAATCAAAACTAAACTAGCCTACATACTTGCACTATTTGTACTAAATTTGTGGTCACGGTTCACTGAAACATAACTGTCTTTGTTTATCAGAGCAAACAGTCTACTGGTGGGTATCGGACCATTGTCCTTATTCATACTACTGTACTATGACGAGTAAGTATCGGACCATTGTCCTTATACTACAGTAGTATGAATAAGGACAATGGTCCGATACCCACCAGTCCACTGTTTGCTCTGATAAACAAAGACAGTTACGGTTCACTGAACCGTGGCAACAAATTTAGTATAAATAGTGCAAGTACTACAGTAGTATGAATAAGGACAATGGTCCGATACCCACCAGTCCACTGTTTGCTTTGATAAACAAAGACAGTTACGGTTCAGTGAACCGTGGCAACAAATTTAGTATAAATAGTGCAAGTACTACAGTAGAGAATAAGGACAATGGTCCATACCACGTCCACTCTTTATAAACAATTCTAGTAACCGTGGCAACAAATTTAGTATAAATGTCAAGTACTACGGTGAATAAGGACAATGGTCCGATACCCACCAGTCCACTGCTTGTTTGAAAACAATTTCAGTTACGGTTCAGTGAACCGTGGCAACAATTTAGTATAAGTGCGTTGTAGGCTAGAATTTAGTTTTAATCTTCTCCTGAAGATGCCATCTTAGTTGGCGAAACGCGCGTCGAGAGAAGTATAGTAGTTCGGTGTTTCGTGGAAAACGTCCAGTTTTTTTTAATACCATCTTGGTGGAAGTAAATTGTAGGACTCTACCATAAAAATTTCTATTGTTGTGTAAACACTATTTTAATGAGTTTTGCGTAGAATCAATATAAACTGTTTTGGGTTAGAACATAAGCTTTTAAGCGCCAGATCACAAAACAACAATTCTAGGTTAATTTTATGAACGTGTCAAATAAAATAAATACATACGTTTGCATTGGGAAATCCTACTTTAGGGTAAAATTTAGGTAGAAGAAAGGTAGAACTCGCTCTGTAATAGGATGTAAATTTGTAATAATACCGATATATGGGGTAACTTGGTGGTGCCAGGTTGAATGGCACAAATACATGCCAAATGAAATATAACGAACCATTTTAACAATTCTCGTAGAAGGCCATGAACAAGACGGAATGAAGTACAGCATTTCAACTGTGATGATTTTAATAATAATAGGTTCAATAATAATATTCAGGGCTTATTGAAATATTTTGTGGAAATGTTTAATTTAATTTTACTGTCAAAACCGCTATTCAATTGAAATTTATTTTAGAAATACTAAAATGAACGTAAATTGGATTTTTCAATGAGGGATGAATCCGACAACTTTTAAAATAATTTATTAAATAAATACGATAAAAATATGTCACTTCTCTTTTTAAATGTTGCTACTCTCCTAGAAAGTCAAGTGTGGGCAGCTATAATTGGAAGGAGGATTGTTAACCCGATATACTTACAATATTGATGGATTGTATTATTAAATGCAAGTGGGTACCGTTTATAAATCATATAACCTTTATAAAAATATTGCACAATGATCAAGTGCAACGTTATTCTGTGAGAAAGACTTTGAAGATAATAAAATTTCAGTGAATTTTAATCACACATTCAAATTTCCTTTTATATCTTATATGGCTTTATCTGAAACACTAAATTTTTGAGTCTCCTGTTAAGGTTAAGACACAGATAAGTATTGTCAACAAATTCGAAGAGGTTAGTGAAATATCATGGATGCTATAACAATTTAGCGTCTTTCCAACACTTCCCCTCGAGATGTGGACGATGATTCTTAATCAGAAGACTCTTGCAGCATTCTTACAGTGTTTGGATCTTGGAAGTACCTTGGTCAAAATAAGTGCGGCCGATAAACTAATAAGTGGAGTTTCAATATAAAAGTAAGGGTTGTCTGTTCTCCAACGCCTCATACTCTGAGAGTTGGAATGGAGAAATGGCACCAAGCCCCATCAGTAAAAAAAAATTTCGAAGACATCATTATTGTTAAAATGTTTACATAAACCATTGGCAGAATCTCAACAAGGTTGGCCCGTTCTGAGAATTCCATCTGCAGATTGCAGACGATGTGGATATAACTGCAAATCATTTTTCAAAATTCATTGACACGTTGTGTAGGACAGATTCACTTGTTGGATCAGATGGCAAATTTATGTTTTTGGATTGTCCGTTGTCACTTGCATAATTAATGCAACGTTGTTCGTTCTATTGGGTCTGGCACTTTCTTGTTTCCAATTAACGTTTCCAGTTTACCGGTACAAAGAACAATGTTAAAAAAATGGCTTTTTTGGCCCCTCAAGACAAAAGCTTGAAACTAGTATTATTATACTAAACTGCTCGTCAAAACACTTTTTAGATGAGCGCCATTTTCGTTCTGTTTGAGCTAGAGACTTGCGGTTTGAAAATTCCGCTAGCCCATAGGGTTGTTTTCGCGGTCCTCAGGTGTCCAGTCAAATTCGAAATACTTCATGTGATGCTAGGACATGAATTAGAGACAAAGCGACTGCCCACGTAGCCTCCAACAGTGGTGGAACCAGATGGGGTGGCTGGGGGGTAGGTGTAGCTATGGTCTGGAGGGATGTTTGAATGGTCTGCGGGTGAAAATTGGTTGTGACACTCCAGACCAACAAAGATTTTAGCAGCATTTGGATCAATTAAACCGCCAACCAGTGGTCAGAGCATGTTAAACTCAGCATAACAACAGAGGGACGAATCACAGGGGGTTGGAAATGGGTTGAAAGGGTGGGGCAGCGACCAAATGCTCAGAAATTGTTGGGGAGGTCGTGATGTGTCCCTAAGTAGGGTTCTTACTCGACAGCGTCCTTCTTAGTCCATCTTGTAGGACTCCGAATTTGGCGTCAAAATCTTGCGAATTCAAATTTCGACATAGGGTTGGTTTTTGTGGTGTGGACGGCGACCTTTTGTGGGGACCGTGGACCGTGGTGTGGACCGTTTAAGTCACAATGTAGCGACTTCGGGAATTAAAAACAACCCTATAGGATAACAAAATTTCAAACCGCAAGTCCCTTGCTCAAACAGAACTAAATTGGCGCTCATCTAAAAAGTGTTACGCTAATTTTGACGAGCAGTTTAATTTTTAGGTGCTGAATACGAATAATTTATTCATTTTGCCCAAATATGGCGGGAACACTCTCTAACCAACCCCTGTATGGGGGTGAAAATGGGATAAATGATTTGTTTGTGCAATTTATTATTTGTGTACTAGTTTGAATAATATAATTTATTTTTTATTGAAACAACTTTAATTAACACTTAACTTTTTTATTGAAAGGTGTAACTTGGCGCTTTTTTGAGAACTTTGTATTGAAACTATTTTCGCAAACGAAATGACTTTTTAGGTCTATATAAGAGATGTTCAACCAACTACGTATAAAATAAATCATTAGAAAACTAGGTTTTGTATGAGTTTTGAAAGTGACATCGAGTTTTCTGATCAGCGGAATTAACACTGATTTTCTTTCAATGCTTAATTATTTCTAATTCATACAAGTTCCGTTTATTTTTCAGTATAAAAGAAATTTTGGTTTTAATTTTGTAAAGAAAATAATTTATTACTGAATCTAAAATTGTTAATGCTCATTTCATATAATTATTCAAACTAGTATACAAATAATAAATTGCACAAACAAACCATTTATCCCTTTTTCACCCCCATACAGAAGTTGGTTAGAGGGTGTTCCCGTCATTTTTGGGCAAAATAAATAAATGATTTGCATTCAGCACCCAAAAGTTAGTATAAAAACACTAGTTTCATGCTTTTGTCTTGAGGAGCCAAAAAAGCCATTTTTTAACATTGTTCTTTAGGAAACGAACTGAATTACTGCGCCTGGGAAAACTCAAACCGAATATATCTAGTTTCCATTGATTCCTGCCATTCCTAAAATGAATTTCAAGTGAAAGACGCCTCTGCTCTTCATTAAAATGAATTATATTATTTATTTTACAATTGTGCCTTCAAAGGTTTAATAACAACAAGCGTTTGCTTCGAGCTTCGACATAACCGCTGTTTCCATCTTTCTCGTTTATGTTTTCTTTTACTTCCCTAAAAGCCATGTATTCGGAACAGTAGATGGAGCTGTGCGTTGCTTTCTTGACTCCCAAGATATTGAACTACCTTCCAGTAGCGGGTAGGGGGTTAAGGGCGGTTGAAATCAGGTAATTGAATTGAACGGAAATACGAACACAATAATGCGCGCAATTTTTGTTTGTTTTGTAAGTAACTCAAGGTTCTTAGTAAACGTTTAATGAGATTTTCAATCTTTTGTATTTCTTACTCATGCACAGTCGGAAGTATACATCTAAACACACCGGCAAAATTAGGGGAACGATCAAAATCTACCCTAAATTTAACCTTAATTTTCTCTTGAACCCTCAACCCGATTTTGATAATTTTTTTTTAAATTCTAGCTTGATTCTTTGTGAACACGTTACACTTATTGCTGATTTTAAACAATTGGTCATAATGTCATACGGAGCTGAAAAGAAAGTAATATTTTTTTCTTAGTTTTTGAGACACTTGTAGAGTGAACGAATCAAATGCGATATCATTTCATAATGCCAATTTAAATATTGATCTTTTCTGATCAAATTCATTTTTTATTCACTCTGATATCTCAGTTCTTAAGGATGTTACAGGGTTTTGTTAAAAATAGTGCATTGGCACACTTTTTATCCTTTTCATGTTTTCCATTTGGTGAACTGTTATTTTCTAATGCCTTCCTTCACACTTGACCCAGGCTTAGGACTGGTCCAATTTGTGCTTTACCGCATAAATTGGAGCGTGTTTAAAGGCTAACTGGCCAAATGAAAAACAATAACAATAAATTAACAAATGATAACGATTCAAAACACGTATTTTGTGTACTTCAAATTCGATTCAAAACACGTGCTTGTTCGGGAATTTGAACAGCGGGATTTCTGGATCTTAATCGCCTACCTAACATATCCCAGACATGTTCGATCGGATTAAGGTCTGGGAACATGCCGGCCAATCCATTGCCCTTATTCCGACGGTATTTAAAATGTCAAAGACACAACGAGCCACGTGAGGGCGGGCATTGTCGTGCATCAGCAAAAAAGCATCTTCTCCGATTTGAGGGGCGAATGGTACGACATATTGTTGCAGAATATCTTGGATGTATCCATTTGCATTTAAAGCGCCATTAACAATAACTAACTCTGTTCGGCCTCCTAAACATATCCCACCCCAGACCATTACGGAACCTCCACCGAAGTAATCAGTAGGAGTAAAATTAAACTGTTCATCTTGTTCTCCTTGGCGGCGATATAATCTTTCCCTGCCATCGATGGCGTTAACGCAAAAGCGACTCTCATCTGTAAAAAGAACATTGGCCCACTGGTTATTTTCCCAATTTTCATGCTCCCTCGAAGTGTGTCTCGCCCTCGATGGCGTCCTGAAGTTGTGGAGCTTTTCGTTTTATAGGCCTTCAAACCAAGTTCTTTGAGCTTTCTGCTAATGGCCCGATTACTTGTTCTTCTTCCACGTACTTCTTCCATCTCGTTTCTTAATTGTTGTATTTTTCTACGCCTGTAGAGTAAGACCTGTAACATAAGAGTAAGATCTGCCATCTTCACGCACGTCAGTAGGATTCATATCATCCATGTTGGATTTTTAGCAACCAAATCTTTGAATATGACTTTTGCTTAGCTTTGACAATATGCGATGACATACATCTTGTATTAGGAATCTATGACAATAGATTACCTCTAAAATTAAAGTAAATCGAAAATTAAGGAAATCCATCGACACCCTTAGCAACCCATAAAAAGTGTGCCAATGCACTATTTTTAACAAAACCCTGTAACATCCTTAAGAACTGAGGTTTCAGAGTGAATAAAAAAATGAATTTGATCAGAAAAGATCAATATTTAAATTGGCATTATGAAATTATGTCGAATTTGATTCGTTTACTCTACAGACTGTCTGAAAAACTACAACAAAAACTGGGGGGAGGGGAGGGAGAGGGAAAAAAAAAAAAAAAAAAAAAAAAAAAAAGGAGGAAGGAAGAAAAAAAAAAAAAAAAAAAAAAAAAAAAAAAGGGGGGGGGGGAGGGAAAGAGGAAAAAAGGGGGGGAAAGGGGGGGGGAAAGGGGGGGGGGGGGGGGGGGGGGGGGGGGGGGGGGGAAGGGAAGAAGGGGGGGGGAGGGGAAAAAAAAGGGGGGAAAAAAAGGGGGGGGGGGGGGGGGAAAAAAGAAGAGGGGGGGGGGGGGGGGGGGGGGGGGGGGGGGGGGGGGGGGGAAAAAAGGGGGGGGGGGGGGGGAAAAGGGGGGGGGGAGGGGGGGGAGGAGGGGGGGGGGGGGGGAAAAAAAAAGGGGGGGGGGGGGAAAGGGAAAGGGGGGGGGAAAAACAAAAAAAAAAAAAAAGGGGAAGGGGGGGGGGGGGGGAGGGGGGGGGGGGGGGGGGGGGGGGGGGGGGGGGGGGGGAAGAAAAAAAAAAAAAAAAAAAGGGGGGGGGGGGGGGTTTTGGGGAGGGGGGGGGGTTTTAAAAAATCCGGAGGGGGTTGGAGTTGGGTTGGATTTGGAAAAAAAAACAAATAGCCTGGTAGTTATGAGTACAGAACTCTAGTTCTATACTTATCAATAACATATCTCAGAGGATTTTTAGAAAGTTTTTTAGATTTCAAAATCCAACAAACCTTGACTCTATTTCTTCAAATATAACTCCGCAACTCTGGGGAGGATCACTACAGAAATAAATCTAATCCCGCCGAATATAAAATATAACCACATGGCTCTTATGAATCGATTCAATTTGAATTTACTGGAGAATTTATCGCCCCATAGTCCTGGGGTGATTGGATTCAAATGAAACAGCCTCTATAATTCCTCAACTCTCTATCCTCAAAATATTGTAACTTTCATTTTTTGTCTCGGTTTGAATGCTTTAAGGTTTTAACAGTCAGATTTTTAATTCCTACTGGATAGAAGCAATTGCTTAGATATGGCACAGAGCACGATATTAGAACGGATAATTAAAAATACGAGATATTTTGAGAAAATACGTTTTTGAAATTAATTTATTGAAAAATCTTCGACATTTTTACTCAGAAAATAATATCAGACAACTATTATCGATTGACGAATTTTAAAGAACTAATAAATGGTGAAAAACTGAATTATGTTGTGTCAGATTAATTATAGATAAAACTTAGTTTCTGTCCTAACATTGAAGGTATTGTAAACGTCGTTTGAGTACCGTGTAAAGAACGATTTATTATGATGTGTAAAAGATACACATTTTTAGTTTTGCGGATGTAATATGTTAATGCTTTCAAGATAATGGGATTTTAAAAGTATTAAATCCGTATTAAGTTTCTAACTAGAAGAGGAAATTAAGCACAAAAAAGAGCCAAACCTCCAAAATTTCCGCAGTAAGGTGGATTTTGACGTAATTAGGCTCGTTGGATTCCATGTAAAATTTAGAAAAAAATGTTACCTATATTTGTTATATACAAATCAGAAACTGCATTACTGCACCTAAAACATGCATTTTTGTGGTGCAATTTTTCCAGCCAATTAAAGAAAAAAATCATACTTCGAGAATACATTGTCGAAACGGGATGAATTTGGTTACTTGGGGGGGTTTTGGGGTCGCTGATCACGAATGTGATGTCAGAAATTGACCCCGATGAACCTGGGGATCTGGAACCCTGATCACCAGGCTCATCCCCGAGGTTTTCCCTCGAATTCGCCCTGAATTTAAACGAAAATGGTCACTAGGGGGTTTTTTGGGGTCGCTGATCATGAATACGTTGTTAGTTTTGTTGTCCGTTACACCTGGAGGACCAGGAACTCTGGTCGCCAGGCCCATCCCTGAGGTTTTCCCTCGAATTCGCCCTGAATTTAAACGAAAATGGTCACTAGGGGGTTTTTGGGGTCGCTGATCATGAATACGTTGTTAGTTTTGTTGTCCGTTACACCTGGAGGACCAGGAACCCTCGTCTCCAGGCCCATTCCCGAGGTTCTCCCTCGAATTCGACCTGAATCTAAACGAAAATGGTCACTCGGGGGATTTTGGGGTCGCTGATCATGAAAACGTTGTTAGTTTTGTTGTCTGTTACATCTGGAGGACCAGGAACCCTGGTCGCCAGGCCCATCCACGAGGTTTTCCCTCGAATTCGACCTGAATCTAAACAAAAATGGTTACTCGGGAGTTTTTGGGATCGTTGATCATAAATACGTTGTAAGTTTTGTTGTCCGTTACACCTGGAGGAGCAGGAACCCTGGTCGCCAGGCCCCAGGTTCATCGGGGTAAATTTCTGACATCAGATTCATGATCAGCGACCCAAAAAAACCCTGAGTAACCAAATTCAGCCCGTTTCGACAATGTATTCTCGAATTAAGATATTTTCTTCAATTGGCTGGAAAAATTGCACCCCAAAAATGCATTTTCTAGGTGCAGCAATGCAGTTTCTGATTTGTATATGACAAAAATAGGTAACATTTTTTCTAAATTTTATAAGGAATCCAACGAACTAATTACGTCAAAATCCATCTTACTGCGGAAATTTTGGAGGTGGAATGCTAAATTTCCTCGTCTAAACTTGAAATAAATTCATTAAATAAAAAACCTTTGTTTTTCGGAAAAATGCTGGGACGTCGATTTGTATTTTAAATTGGGGTTTTTTCATAGAAACAAAATTTATACAGTGCATGTGCTATTACACATGTGCTTATATAGTTGAGTTACGAAAAAAAAAATTAATGAACCTCTTTTTTGTATCTCAATGCATTATCTAATAGATATTTTATTTATACCTGTTTAGATATTTAATACTTTAAGCATAATAAGTATTATAAAATTTATATAAACATACCGTTTGTATTGTGTACTGTTTCCGTCTATCTCTCTTAAAAACATTTAGTATAGTTTGTATCATATACTGTTTCCGTCTATCTCATACAAACAAGGGTGTGTAAAAATGGTCAATTTTGGTAACAGCAATTATTACAGACAGACTTGACATATTACGGGCAAAACCACTATTTTAAAGACACCATATTTTGTATATTACTCAGTTCAACTTCTAATAGTACCAATATAGTATATAAACAGGTTACAAGCTGATTTCTGTGCATACGAGGTGTGGCCATTAAATAACCGAACTGCTGTCATAACACTTTTTATTCGTTATCAATTACAGTAGCAACTTTTTCGCCTTCGATGTACTCCCTATGTCTACACCGCTCCATACGACTTTTCCGTTATTGAAAGCAGTGCTGGAAGTCCGTTTGTGTCAGCTGGTTCAGTACCTTCGTCGCTTTTTATTTAACCGTTTCCACACTTTCGAATCTTGTTATCACAAGTAATCACCGTGTCTAACATGCCTGGATCGGTGTCAATGTTGTTTAGAATATCAGCGCAAATGTACATTCTTATTTTTTTTGCTCGAGAGTGAGGAGTTTTGGCACCATTTTTGCGTATGTTGAACGGATACATGCAAAATGTAGCGAACACATGTTATGTCGATTCCTGTTATTTCAGCAAGCCCTCGGATGCTTAGACGACGATCTTCGCGGATTAATTTACCACTTTTTTCAATGTTTTCGCCCGTTTTTGACGTTGAGAGCCAGAGCGGGGATCGTCTTCGGTCGTTTCACGTCCCTCTTTAAACCGTTTAAACAATTCAAAAACTTGTGTGCGGGATAAACATTCATTCCCGGACAACATTCATTAAATGTTAATTTGTTAATCTTTTTAATCTTGCTCCATCTGAATACTAAAACATTTTTTCGACGCGTCACTGATGCGTAGACTAATTCAAACGACTGCTGCAGTCAAACTGAGCGATCCACTGGCTTGTCCAGCGAGCTCAGAGTGGGGAAAGTACCACCAGACACAGTTCTGTTAAAACTTGTCATGACACGCTCGCAGCGCGCTGGTAGCAGCATCAGTTCGGTTATTTAATAGCCACACCTCGTATGATAACTTGTAACATACGAGTTACCAGTTAGCATGTTAACTTGTACATACTTGTAACATGTAAAGAATTTAAACTTTCACATCCTAATTTATTCTAACAGACCAGTTAAAATTACATTTCATTTTAAGAGAAATCTGATTGCACCAGATTAAAAAAAAGGGCTGGCCAACCGGAAACAAAAACTGATGATACGTTTTACACATCCTCCTTTGCGAAACGCATTTGACTCCTGTCTACATGTGTAGAAGCTTCTTTGTAAAAATATGTGTATTGAATCGTTTTTAATTTAATGTCATTTATTTAAAAGGTTTTCACCATTTTTTTTTGTATGAAATTTTATGTTACTGAGGATATTAAATATATTTTGCACATTCCAATGGTTACTGAGATTACTTTAGATTTTACTATACAGTGCTTTCACAATGAATGGAACAAATCTGGCATTTATTTTACCGAAAGATTTTCCAAGAAACGCTCTGACAGGTCGAAACTGTTTCTAAGATAGGACGTCATAGGCCATTTTTTAATGACAACACTAATTTTTTTCAACGGATTCGGAAAGGACATTTTCTGTGTATAGTCGTTGAAAATAGTAGTATATAGAAGAAGAAACATCTCGAGATATTTTACTTATTGACTTATTGCTTCTAAGGTCATTTATATTGAAATAATGAAACAAAAAAAGAATTACAACAAACGGTTAGACAAAACGTAATACCAACGACCTTTGTTATCTCTTTGAAAATGTAAGTGTATAATTACACAGGCACACAAAATAAAAAAATCAAACCCCGGGTCCAAACCGCTTATTCTATACGTATTTTGGGCCGCTGAATCCGAATCCGAGTTAGTTTTGGTGCGTTAGCTCGTTATCTCTGTCAAAATGCAAAAAAAACGCCAAAATTGCACCATCATGAAGGCAAACAGAATTATCGCATCATTCAAAATTCATTTCACATGTCTTTTTGGTCGTCGAATCTTCGGATTCATTTGAACCATAGAAAGTATATTTTTTTTTCATAAAAATGCGAAAAAAAGTATAAAAGTGGCCAAAACCGCAGTGTCGCTTTTTGTGGAAAAAAACCGGAGTCGGAATTTTTTTGACTTCAATAGCTCTGTTTTTATATATTTTTGGTTGCCAAATTCGAATTCAACATTGTTTCCAGCCATGGAACACACACTATTTTATAAAAATGCGAAAAAATGCAAAAAAGGTGCAACAATGAGGAAAGAAAACGCCAAAATGTGACTTTTTGTAAAAATAGCCCGGAAATAGGATTTTTTTTACTGAAACAGCTCATTTTATATGTTTCTTGGATTGTTGTTTATGATGGCTGACTATTGCTGGATGTTGAAAAGAGAATGTAAGTGCAAGGGAGTTAAAGGAAACGTCTGCCATTGCATGGATCTTTTGAA
This sequence comes from Aromia moschata, assembly GCA_029963805.1. Classification (NCBI taxonomy): domain Eukaryota; kingdom Metazoa; phylum Arthropoda; class Insecta; order Coleoptera; family Cerambycidae; genus Aromia; species Aromia moschata. The sequence goes on along the minus strand of JAPWTK010000809.1, from coordinate 74,627 downwards.
GAGAAAGGAACTCGTTACAGCAAAAATAAATAATGTGAATGGTGGGAGATGAATTCTGACAAATTGGTTCTGACTGCAAGATTTTATCTACTTAATGATGTACGGCTATGAACACTATTTTGCATTTGTTTTTTTTTGCATTTTGATAAAATTATACTGTTTTGAAGCTTAAAAAAAACCCAGATTTAGACCGAATAATCCAAAACACATATAAAATCCAATACCCAAAACCCAAAAAACATAAAAAAAAGTCCTATTCCCAGTCCATTCTTACAAAAAGCCACATTTTAGCCTTTTTCTTCACTGTTTTGCATTTTTTTTTGCATTTTTTTTCGCATTTTCACACAACAATGTGCGTACCATAGCTGAAAACGATGCTAAATTCGAATTTGGCAACCCAAAAAATTCCGACTCCTAGGTTTTTCCCACAAAAAGTGAACTTTTGCGTTTTTTGGCCGCTTTTTTTACATTTTTTCGCACTTTTACGAAAAAAATATGCTTTCTATGGTTCACAATAATTCTTAATTCAGATCGACGACCAAAAATATGTACATATGAAATTAATTTTGGATGATGCGATAATTCTGTTTGTCTTCATGATGGTGCAATAAAAATGTCATTACATACTCGTTTTCTTTCAAGTCACTCAAGAAGGTTGGTTTAACAAATGTGCGTCAAATAGATTTTAATTTTTTAAATACCAAATGAACTGTAATCGAAATGAAAATGTCTGGAGATCTAGCTGGTCGTCCTCTCTCAATACAGGGATTACTTCGTCTCTCAAAAATTCAAGGTAGATCCTCGAAATTCTATTAAAACCCTGTTTTGTCAACCTACTTTTAAAAACATATATTTTTTAAATTAAATAACGTCAAAACTTGAAAATTGGATTATTGGAACAGGTGTCTTTTAAAAAAACTAAATCGACCTATTTGATCCCGTTTTCTAAAAAATTTCCCAAAAAGAAATTTCGAATTTCCTTTCATTGTGATAGCACTGTATAGTACTCGCTCAAATTATTTGCACCCCCTCCCCCCTCCAGTTAGTATTGAACTTAATTAACGTCCTCCTCCTTGACTGATCTCTATTTATTACGGGTCTTCTTTTCCACCCCATAAAGTTTTATTCCTTTTCATTAAAAAAAATGATTATCACGTTCTTGATACAGTGCAAGAACTATCGGCTACAATATGTGCCACATCATGTCAAATTTTCGACTAACTGATTGATTCACCATTGACTCATCAGCCATAAATAATTCTTCTGTTGGTTGTATGATTTTTTGTGAAAAAAAATCACTGGGTCAACTGAAATATTGCCACTTTCTTCATAGTTTTTTTGGTATTTTCGTTTTTTCAATGATTTAGTTGAAAATTCTATTAACGAGAATATACACCAAACCAACAGGTGGAGTGAATTATAACAGTTAAAACAAATCAGTTTAAAAGAAATACTCAGTTTAATAGGCGCCAACCAATAAACTAGTTATGGTCAATATTTTTTTTCGTACTTTATTTTTACAGCTGTGATATTTGAAGAACACCATGAACCATTAAAATTTTGTTTGCTTCACACTGGTGTCTATATCTTTGAAAAGCTTATCCTTCTCAATGAATTCTTATGACTTGATTGTATTTAATGATCCAATTACACCATTTTTGCCAAAATGTTAAGTAGCTGAAGTCAAATAAAAAATGAAAAAGAGAACTGAACAAAAAATTCATGGACTAAAAAAAGGCCAAAGGTTAATTTGTGTACTCCTAATTCAGTTTCATTGGCAGCACGAAGCGAATTTGCAAAATGATTTGTAGTTCGGTGTTTCGTGGAAAACGTCCAGTTTTTTGTTTCTACGCCGAAGGTTCCAGTACCCCCTCCAGGATGAAAATGATTTGTGTTTTCGAGTATACTAGGAGTTTGTCGGTGATGAATACGACGGTGCATTTCTAAGACGGTACAAAAGAGAACAGCCAGATCACCAGAGCATTCTGCGATGGTATGTCCAATTCAGGGGACATAGGTTCGGTAGAGACACGTAAAAGCATGGGCTAACCACGCGTTTCCAACGACACAGTGGGGATGTCAGTCCACTACCAGATTGTGTTGTGAACTTAGTATTCAGCATCAACTTGTGTGGAAGATTTGCGACAGCGATTGCTGTTGAAACCGTACCGTTTACAACTACACAGTTGCTATTCGGGATACACTACAGCCTGTGTAAACTGGACTGCCATTTAAACCTGTGTCATGTGACGTGAGTAGTTTTATTCACAGAAAAAAATTGTGACACATGGATTCCGGAAAAAATAAAACTTTTATCTCTTTCAGACAAAATTTATGTGATTAAGACTAGCGAACAACATATTTGAAGTGTCCGAAAACTCGAAGAAAAGTTTACTGTTGGAAAAACATTAGCGATGTATTAAAAAGTTATCGATATATTGAAGAATAAAAACGAAATTAAAAAACGAACGAGAAAAATGAAAATCTGGAACAAAAAGGAAATTTCCAAAAACTGATGGGAGATTTCCAAAACATTGATGAAGCAATTTGTAATTGGTTCTGTAAAGTACGAGAAAAATATTCCGATGCTTAGACCTTTACTAAAAGGAAGGGCACTAGAAGCAAGCTAAAGTTTGCAGCTAACTGACTTTAAAGCTTCCAACGGTTGGTTGGAGAAATTTTGTAAAAAAAGGCATAAAATTTCCTTTAAAATAGTTGTGATAAATTTGTGTATGTAAACATGCAAACACTTGATGACTAGATAGGAAAGTTGCAATAGTTATTGAAGGAATATGCTCCAAGGGATGTTTTTAATATTGATGAAAGAGGTCTAACAAAAACATTTGCATTAAGATAAGTGCACAGGAAAAAAATCTGCAAAGGAATGACTGACTATACTGTGGTGTTGAAACATAGAAGGAGATAAAGGAAAACCGTTACTTATTGGCAACAGTTAGAAGCTACGATGTTTTAAAGTATATTCCCAATAGTGGTATCCCATAAGAAAGCCTAGATGACCTTGGACATTATGTCTGCATGATTAAAAAGTTTTGACAGCAAGATGAAAAGAGAAAAGGGAAATGTAGTATTATGTTTCGATAATGCAAGTTCCCATCCAAATATTTCATTGGAGAACGTGAAACTGATTTTTCATCCTCCAAATACGACTTCCTATTGTAGAACCTCCTATGGACCAGAACATCATTCAAAACTATAGTCATTTACAGATTTTTGGCATTAATGGACACGGCAGAGACACTGGAAATGGTGGAGAAAAACATTACAGTAGTCAGTGCACTAATATGGATTTCAGCGGCTTGGAAGAGAGTATCGCCTGGAACGGTAAAAAACAGTTTTGTAAAGTATGGATTTTATATATGCTACAGTGATATAAGTGAGTGTGATATAGAAGACAATATACCACGTTTTTTTTAGTCTTTTAGTCTGATGCAGATTTAGGAATATCCATTAATGGAAAGTGATTTAATTGAAAATCCAACTGTTTCTATTATTGATTGCATTGAAGAAGTCAGCGATCCAACCGATCTTAAAAACTATTTTTAAGTTCTAGCAATTTATACATCGTTAAGAATATTTCTCAGTCTCTTCTTGAATGCAAATCAGAAATATTTAATAATAAAATGAAATATGCAAAACAAACGACCATTAATTATTACTTCAAATTAGATTTCCTGGTAGATTTGTCGTTGATTGTAATGTAGGAACGCAGGTGTATTGTATATATTTTTGTTTTCACTTCCCTTTTCTGTTTATATCTCCGTTCATGTTATGTCTGAATTACTTTGTGAAATATTTTTTTTTAAATCCAGTGATGATTCTTTTATAGTTGATATTAGCGCTCAAGTTTTTAAGGCGTATACAAAGTGTCAAATAATTCAATCAGATTGTTCATAATGGCATTAATTAGAAAAATCACAATAATTAAACAAAATTAATTAGAATATAGTACAAATTTATCACAAAATAGCCACCTTCATCATTTAAAAGTTTCGATAGCGTGAAAATTTATGAATCAAGTCCAACTTTATTCTCGTTTTTTATTATTCAGTTTAATTTCGAGGGCCATAGAGGCCTTTTAATTTATTAGAAAGCTAAAATGGGGGAGGAGTCTTTGCGAATAGACGGATGCTGTATATGTTTATATATATAGTTTTTGTACTTTCTTACACTACATTTTTCAATTTTTTCCAAATTTCCAGTATTTCACTGCTTGCGAGCAGCGTTAGAATACCAAGGAAGCGAGGAAGCTATGGCAGATTCGCCGATACCTGGTAAGAAATAGCATTATGTATAGACAATAAACATACATAAATATAGTTATTTCCACTCTAAAGCGACTGACAGAAACAGTATATAATATCATATGACGACGAAAACTTTTTTCTTCAAACGTCAAAACCAATCGTGACAATATCTTCACATTAGCTATTGTTATATCCACAGGTATAAAAGCTGTAAATATTTATAGCTATAAAAGTACCTAAAATTACTTTTCCTAACACTTACACTAACCCAAGACTCCTGTAACCTCTGCTTATTTTACCAATATGTTAGTAGAGTTTTTTTTTAGCCCGGTGGATAGTGATAGATTTAATGACGTCATGTGATCAAGACTAGAGATGCATTTTTTCGATAATACTTGCCCCACATATGAATAAACCGTCAACTATTCAAACTATTTCCGTTGGTGAGTCCCAGAAAGACTGCAAACATTGCAAACCAGAATAAAAAATGTCAAAATCAATATGAACAACCATTAAACCTATTTTAAATATAGAATGAGAATATGAAAAGTTTAAAAATATTTGTTTTTCATTCAAAAAGAAAATAAAAAACAATCACTCCATCCGGATTCGAACTCACAGCAGTACGGATTCGCTGATTACAAAATCAACGCCTCTTTTGCCTGGACTACTTGGATACCTCTATGTATATTGTCACATTCATCTCAATACTCGTCTGATGTACATGTTATGAAATTAACGTCAAATGATATATAAATTCTCCCGAAAACAACTTTTTGAAATATAAATTGAATGAAAAACGATTATTATCCGTTTATCTGTAAAATAAAAAAGATCTGCAAGGATTCAACCTTGGTTGATTGATATGATGATTTTTTTTGCAATGTTTATTCATCAGGAAAATAATGTTGCATTTTGCAACATTATTTTTCATGGAGGAAACATATTTTATAACTCTCCATAGTTTCAATCCACATTTAAAATAGGTTTTATGCTTTTACATCATATATCTGGTGCATTTTTATTCAAATGATACATTTTTTATTCTATTCTGCAACATTTGGGGTCTTACCGCTGGCCCAGCAATGAAAAGAGTTTGGAAGACTGATGGTTTATTAATATTTTGGTTATGTATTATCGAAAAAATGCATTTCTAACTTTGGTCAAGTGATGGGCATATTTTGTCACTCCCAGGCGATTACGCCGTAAATAAATTAACAAAACTGTTTTTTTTCTATTGTCTATTATACGCATCATCCCTTTACTGAAACATCATGCCAACAATGCATGTTTATTAGATTAAAACTGTAAATGTCCACTGGAGAGCAGTTAAATATATGAAATACGTAGGTAACTGCCATGAAACCAAGTTTAGTTTTCACGTTACAACAACCACAGTATCGGCCTAGTATCTAGTAGGTGCAATTGCTTCTAGTATCTCCCTACTTTCCGAATCACTTTCCCTTCTAAAACATCAGACTTCAAACATTTGAATTTTAATATTTATACAGCCCAGCTTCCATTTTGCTTTTTCACATAGGCACGTACTACATACAGTGCGGGCCAAAAGTCCGTCCCCCCCCTCCCTATTATTTTTGAACTAATTGTCGGATTCACTTCAAACTTGGTGTGGTTACATAAGGCATAAAAATACTATCTCATGGAGTAACTATTAGACAATTTACCCTCAAAACAGGGGTGGGGGTGCAAAGTGGGAAAAATCTTAAATTGAAATTTCACAAACTCATTTGAAAGGGATTTTTATGGGGAGTATCATGGTGTATGATTTTTTATTATTAGGCTAATGGTTTGTGAAATAATGTACTTCGAAGTTTTATTTTCCCTAACAATACTCACCGTTTACAAGAAAGTTAAAATTAAAGATTACTCACCTTTTGTAGCGAAATTACCACTTCTGCTTTATTATCACTGCAGCAGTTGTTCGAAATGTTCGCCTTGTACCTCCTGACAAATGTAGAGTCGATGTTTAAAACTTGAAAAAACTTACCAAAAAATTGCATTCAGTCCGCAAGTAACACAAATAGTCCAAGGACGTTTAAAAGATATTCCAAGCGGTCAACAGCGGTAGTGGCCACAATTTAATGAATTACGGTTTAGATTTTGGTTTAGGTTTCTACACCTCACCTCTTTGGTTTCTTTTATAAGGCTACTATAAACTCATTAATTAATAACGTTCCTGGACTATGTGTATTACTTACGGACTGAATACAATTTTTTGGTAGTTACTTTAGTTTAAAGTTTAATTGGTGAACAGTAACAGTTTGATCTCAACTTTAAAGTGTAGATTTGCACTGTTTTTCCTTAAATAATGGATAAACGTACTTTAGATGAAAAAACAGAAGCTATATTCATTTGGGCTGAAGCCGGCCGGAATTACCATGAAGCCCAATGGATTTTCAATGAACGGTTTCCGGACAGGTCCATTTCTAGAAAATACATTCGACAGCTAGTTTCCAAATTTAGCACCACTGGGAGCGTAGGCGATAAACCGCGTAGTGGCCGTTCAACTATCGGTGAGGACACCCAAGTCCAAATTGTGGCCGAAATGGTTGTCACACCCCAACAGACAACAGAAAGCATAGCTAGGACCTGTGGTGTTTCAGCTACTACGGTAAAAAGAGTACTGCGTAAACAGAAATTCCACCCTTACAACGAAAGCACATTTTATGTGAATCCTCATGTATTTCGGGAAGGGCACTCCCAGTACCCAGAGAAGCTTAACGTGTGAGCTGGCATTATGGGTAACCATATCGTGGGACCTCTATTTATCGAAGGCAATCTCAACGGCCAACAGTACCTAGATATGCTAGAGGACTTAATACACCCTCATATAGTAGAGATCGCAGAAGCCCATCCTGATGAGTTCACAGAAGACATTGTGTATCAACAAGATGGTGCACTACCACATTACACACGGCCGGTGAGAGCGTTTCTGAACCATCATTATCGGAATAGATGGATAGGACGAAGGGGCCTAACAGAGTGGCCCGCACGGTCTCCGGACCTCACCCCCTTAGATTTTTTTTATGGGTGTACCTAAAATCTCAGGTGTACAGTACGCCACCGCAAAATTTAGCCGATCTCCGCCAAAAAATAATATATGGCTGTAGAAGCATTTCGGTGGAAACCTTTGGTAGGGGTAAGGAAGGCGATTAAACATCGACTCTACATTTGTCAGGAGGTACAAGGCGAACATTTCGAACAACTGCTGCATTAATAATAAAGCAGAAGTGGGAATATCGCTACAAAAGGTGAGTAATCTTTAATTTTAACTTTCTTGCAAACGGTGAGTATTGTTAGGGAAAATAAAACTTCGAAGTACATTATTTCACAAACCATTAGCTTACTAATAAAAAATCATACACCGTGATACTCCCCATAAAAATCCCTTTCAAATGAGGTGTCGCATGCCACCCCTTCCAATTTAAGATTTTTCCCTCTGTGCACCCCCGCCCCTGTTTTAAAGGGTAAATTGTCTAAAAGTTACTCCATGAGATAGTATTTTATGCCTTATGTAACCACACCAAGTTTCAACTGAAATCCGACAATTAGTTCAAAAAAATAATAGGAGGGGGGGGGGGGGACGGACTTTTGGCCCACACTGTATATGTATCTTGTAATATTTATTCAGTGTTTCCCTTATTTATTTATTGACGATTCTGTAAATAACAAATGTGAATACGTCTTACATTTTATGTTTGTTTGTTAATGTAACAAATTGATCATATTTTTTTGTCCAACATTTTTTTTACTTCTTCATTTAGGAGATTGACCATAACTATTACTTAAATTTATCTAATGTGAAGGTATCAAATTATTAGTAAAAAAAAATCTGAAGTGGGTACTGGAACATTCGACGTAGAAACAAAAAAACGGAGGTTTTCCACGAAACACCGAACTACTATAATTTTCTCGACGCGCGTTTCGCCAACTAAGTTGGCATCTTCAGGGGAAGATTAAAACTAAATTCATACTACTGTTACATTTTATGATTTCTAAACTTTCAAAAGCATCCAACGGTCTACTGTCCGTTACATTTTTTAATTAATTTTAAATGATTTTTTGTCTATCCTATGGCTGTTGTCAAAAGCATGTTGGGCAACACAAGATTTTTCCCTTCTGCCATATCTTAAATGAGCCATGTGTTCTTTAAATCTAGTCAAAATAGATCTGTTTGTTTGTTCAATATTCTTTTGATCACAGTCTTCACTTATTTCGTATATACCAGACTTTTCGTTATTGTCGACATTATCTTTGGGGTTGCCCAAAAGCGTCTGTAGTTGGTTATGTAGTATATTTAGAATTATAAACCAAATTGATATTACTGTTTTTAAAAAATTTATCTAGTCCGCGGGTGAATTTAGGTTCATATGGTAACGAAACAAATTTCGAATTGGCAGTATGTATTCTTAATTAAATTTTTCTGATGTTCGAACCTCTCTTTATTGGGAGTGGTGGCGGGGGAGGGTGGGGCGGCTAACTTAACAAAGGTGAATAAGTACGATTCACACCATAAAATATATGGTGTGAATCGTTTGGAATATATCTGAGAGTCGTGGTTTCTTTCCTATATATGTATATCAAATTCTAACTTATTTTCACTATTTCTAATAACTAATACATCTAAAAATGGTAGCTGTTCATTTCAGAAACGGTTATTTAATTTAGCAACAAAATGATCTCAAATAATTGCGTTTGTATCAAATACCTCGAAGATATCGTCCACGTACCTGAACCAGACTCAGTTTTAATCTTCTTTAATTAATCTTCTCCTGTTCGGTGCTTCGTGGAAAACGCCCGTTTTTCTTTTCAAAAAAACATTTCCTAAAAATGTTCCCAAATTCAATTTTTTCAACATTTTTTTTTTTTAGATTGTCTGTAAAAGCACTGTAGTACATACTTAGAAGTGTGACATCTGAATCTACCTCAATAAAATATCACAACAGTTTTAGCTGCAACAAATAAAAAAAATCCGTATTTACGATTCGACTAACTTAATTATTTTTTGTTTTGAAAACTTACCACCTTCAACCTTATCAAACCCTAACCTCTTTACTTCCAACCTCCTCTAAATATTGAATCACTTGTACAGGATGGATTCATGATAATTCTCACCCCCTTCTTTCCGTTGTGTTTAGAGATACGGACAAAAATTTTTACAGAGGCAACTATTTTTTTCTGCAGTTTCATAATATGCTGTCAGAAAAATAACACAGCCACAAAAAAATTCGGGTTCGGGGGTCAGACCATGTTAACTATACGTTTTTGGGGTCGTTGAATCCGAATTTAGAAGAATAGAATAACCCCATAGAATTCAGAATAACCCCATCGGGCTAGGGTTTCCCATAACCTCAAAAAACATTTTTGAGCTATATACCGATAAATCCTTCTCATCAAACCCCTTAACTCCTTGAAACCATAACACAACAACCCCATGATACCTCGAAACCATAACTCTATAATCATATAACCCCATAACCCCATTGCCCCCAAATCAAACGAAAACAGTTCATCTCAGGCAATTTGTATTAATGCAAATTTTCACGGATACTCAGGATACGTTCGAATAGTGAAATGAAAGGTATTAACCCCATAACACCAATACAAAGGGGATTCCCAAAATTGAATGTGTCTTCATCCAGGGCACCTCCTCGCGGTGACAGCGGGCAACGGAGTGAGCCCGTTATCCGGCTGAGTTCCTGGATTGCGGCTTAGATGCCGTCATTGTCTTATAAGATAGGGCTATATGATCACAAACATCCGGTTTACAAGTACAAAATCCGATTGTGCAACCTTCCCGCGGTGTACATCGAGTAACGCTAATGCCGACGGTTCTATCATTGTTTAATGGTGTTATGGGTTTATAACATTTGATTCCGCTGGTCAAAACTATTCTGAATATCCGTGACAAATTGTATTAATACAGAATGCCAGAAATGAACAGGTGTCGTTTGATATGGGGTTATGGGGTTTTGGGGTTATGGGGTTATGGTGTTACGGGGTTAGGGGGTTATTGGGTTATGGGGTTATTACGTTTCATTTCACTGTTCGAACGTATCCTGAATGTCCGTGAAAATTTGCATCAATAAAAATTGCCTGAGATGAACTGTTTTCGTTTGATTTGAGGGCAATGGAGTTATGGGGTTATATGATTATGGAGTTATGGTTTCGAGGTATCATGGGGTTATTGTGTTATGGTTTCAAGGAGTTAAGGGGTTTGATGTGAAGGGTTTATCGGTATATAGCTCAAAAATGTTTTTTTTTGAGGTTATGGAAAACCCTAGCCCGATGTGGTTATTCTGACACCAGATTCGGATTCAGCGACCCCAAAAACATGTAGTAAACATGGTTTGACCTCCGAACCCGAAAATTTTTTTTGTGTGGCTGTGTAATTGTAAGAAAAATTAAACATCTGTTTAATTAACATTTTTTTTAATGAAACACCTTGTACTTCCCTTGTTTTGTGTTTCTGTTTCTTCTTCAGATTACAACGACATAACATAATGTAAGTATGTATACGTGTGAATACTTTCTTATATCAGTTTTTGAAATATTATGCAGCACTGTTCTTTTATAAAACATGACAGTGTAATGATGCTTTTTTTATATAAAATATTGATATCATAAAATATATTTTATGAAAAAAAAACCAACAGTTCGCTATATTTTATAAAATATTTAACAAAAGATCTTTGTCAAAGATCTGGTGGTGGTTATTAGACCTGAGATACATGTAATACTAGTTTCAACCTCAACTTGTTTCCACTGATTGGTGATTTCTTCAATGCAATCAATAATAGAAACATTTGGATTATCGGTTATTAAATCGCTATCAATTAATGAATATGTTCCTGAATCTACATCAGGAAGACTAAAATTTGGAAATAAAAACGCTAATGACACATTATCCTCTACATCACACTCAAATCACTGTCGCATATATCAAATCCACATTTTACGAAACAATTTTTTTACAGTTACAGGCGATACTTCCTTGCAAGCCGCTGAAATCCACATCAATGCACTGACCACCACTGTAATGTTTTTCACGATTTCCAGTGACTCTTCCGTGTCCATTAACGCCAAAAGCCTTTTAACAAGCATGCTTCTGTAAATTACTTTAAAGTTTTGAATGGTGTATTAGTCCATGGCTAATAGAAGATCGTATTTGGAGGAAAAGAAATCAGTTTCACGTTGTCAAATAAATTATTTGGATGGAAGTTGCATTATCGAGAAATAAGACTACATTTACCTTTTCTCTTTTTCATTTTTGCTGTCAAAACTTTTTAACAATGCGGATATATTATGCAAGGTCATCCAGGCTTTCTTGTTAGAGTCCCGCTCTGTTAGCATGAGCCCCTTTAAAACATCGTGGCTTCTTACTCTTAACAATAGCTAACGGATTTTCTTTACATTCTTCCAAGTTTGAACAAAACAGAATAGTCAGTTTTTCCTTGGCAGATTTTCCTCCTGTACCTACTTCATCATTTATTAATGCAAATGTTTTTGTAGGAAGGGCACGGAAAAAGACCTATTTCATCGGCATTAAGAACATCTCTTGGAGCACATTCTTTCAATAACGAATGCAACTTTCCTCTCCAGTCATCAACTGTTTGCAAGTACACATACGTAAATTCACCACAAACTGTTATAGTTATAAAGGAAATTGTATGTCTCTGACAAAATTTCTCCAACCAACCATTGGAAGCTGTGAGCTGGAAACTTTGTAAAGGTCCAGATATCGGAATATTTTTGTCTCGTACCTTACAGAACCAATTAAAAACTGTTCGATCAATTTCACCAACCACCAGTTTTTGGAAATTCATTTTTTTAAGGTAGGTTTTCACGACAAGAAGAGGTAAACGTTTTCTTTTGCCGAAATCCATACTGAAACTATCAATACCGGAAGCAAACACCCTCGATACCATCTAATAAAAGCTTTTATTAGGTAAATTTTGTATTATGTAGCTATTTATTGCCAGAAACTATTTTTACCTATATTAATAATTATTTGTTGTCCGACCAGTCGTGTAAAACTTTGATAGGTTTGAATAGAGAATGTTACATATATTTTTGCATCTTGGTGAAAAATAATGTCTACGTCCATTTCATAGAGGGTACGTTGTTATGAGGTAGATATTTTAACCCATTAAGTCCCACATGTCTTGATTTTTTATAGTGTTTTCAACCAGCTTATTTTCACTGTTATCGGTGCTGAAAAAAATTCGATCAGGTTAATTCCGACGTAAAATGTCATGCTTTTGAAAAAACATGGCCTTAGAATTTTTCAAAAATTGCTTTTAAAAAAAGTAACAAACAAATGTTTGGACAATATTACGATTTATTCTATAACAACAAAAATTTAGACCTGAATTTCTTTATGAAAGGAGGTAATCCCCGTGTTCTATATCAGAAAAAAACAAAACGTGTCCTGCAGACCTAAACATAAAACAAATGGCTTTATTTCGTTTTTTTTTAACTTTTGGTAAAACAAAATGGCGGCCGAAACCAAAATATTTTTGTATAAACTTCAGACTTTTTTTGAAAAACTTCAGAAAATCAGAATTCTGGATAACTGTTGAGAATGTGTTATGTCAAATAGCCGAGAAAATAGCTGTAAGTGTAGAACCTCTCGTGTCTGAGTGATTTTTAAAATAAACTTTCCTTCGTTTTTTATCGAATTTTAACTTTTGATTAAAACAGTTTAATAGAATCGCGTTAAAATTTAGGACCATACTGCGTGAAGTAAAAGCTTTCAAATGATATATCACAAGCTATATGTTGTCATTTAGAAAAATATCGATGACGTCATATCTTTGACAGCTGTCAATAAAAAAACAACAATTGGAATACGTCAAAATTTCGGCAAATAAAAAAATTTACTAGACGTGTCTGAGCGTTTTTCTAAAAAAATCCTTATATTTTTAACGAATTTATGCGTGACTTTATGCCCTCGCTGTATAATCCATTACCTGAGTTGAATTAAGAGCCAGGCAAAGAGCATTTGAGAATAAATTAATAAACACATAATTAAACACAACCGTAGCTAAACAGAATACTTCTGAGTAAGTTTATACATGCTGTCATTGTATTATTTGATAGTTTTCCAACTCAGCTGAGGCCTCAGCAAACATTGTTTGATTTGAGGAGCTCCACGTTAATTGACGCTACGTTGGATGGTTAGGTGCATATTAAGTTATCTCTTCATCTAACTGTGACAACAAACACTACAATAATTTGTTTTCATTAAGAGCAAATGATGAAAACAATTTCATGCCTTTAGATGACCAAACAACCAACCGCTTGTCAAATACAGTGAATGTATTAAAAAAATAATTATTTCTTGGAAAATCCGTTTTTTCGATGTTTGAAGAAAAAAATAACATACATATTCAGATTCAGATTAACAAATTCTTACAGGGTATTATGTGGGTGGCTGTCATTCTTTAAACATATGATGTAATAGACCAAAAGAAACAATTCGCACACCTATACATAACCTTACGGTTTTCGAGATACTTAACTTTTTAAGATTTAGTAAAATACTTTGATTTAGTAAAATAAATAAAAATTATATTTATAATGTAGTTTTTATTTTACAATGCAATGGCAATTCTTGCTGTAAAATAGTATATTGTGCAACAAGTACAGAAAAATGGCTAATTTCTGTGAATGGTTAAGTGAGAAATTGCATTTTTGCACATGTTGCACACTATACTTTTTCTACGACTGCACATTTTTTTATTAAAATATAGAAAGAAATTTACTACAAGCATTTATTTTTATATAACTATATTTAAAAAACGATGATACATTATTTATTTTCAGAAAATGATTTTACTTTAGAATTTTTCTCCATGTCATAAATTGTTCATAGGCAATTTCAGTGGCGCAGCCAGGGGGGGGGAGAGGGGCCAGGGCCCGTCCCCAAGCTAGCCAGCAACCAAGAAAAATCATGGTCGTTTTATGCATCTTCATACTTAATTGCATAATTTTTGGTTTATCATACGTTTTTCATTGTTTAATTAGAGCTTAATAAAAACACACTTTTCAAGATTTTTGTTTTCACGGAATAATATCATATTGTGTATGCTATTACAAAGAAAAGAAAATTTGACTGAGAGACTCGCCCCCCCCCAAGAATGTTTTCTGGCTGCGCCACTGGGCAGTTTCATGTTTTTTCCTTGAAATTTGTGGTAATAAATTTAAACTTACGGCGGCAGCTCTATCCAGTATTTCTGGTGTTTTCGGATTCATTATCACTGTTACCTGTGTTCATAATTAGTAACAATTAAACAATTAGCATATAACAATTTTTAAAATTTTGCTTTTAAGTATATTTGATTTAAAGCACTTTGTTCTACTTATAAATAATTCGATATTTACGATTTGACAGATCAAACAATTATTTTCAATAATTACTTTAAAACAGAAGCGCTAGCAGCCAACTACGTTCATTTTGATGTCAACGATGCCCCATTTAAAATCTACAGGTGTGGAAAATGAACTGTGAGAAATTATTTCTCACATACATAACTTTGTAGTTGCGTAAAGTGTGAGAAAAATGCTGTTTTTCATAGCGGTCGTAGAAAATAGTATATCGTGCAACAAGTGGAGAAAAATGGCTAATTTCAATTCAAACGAGTGAGAAATTGCATTTTTGCACATGTTGCACACTATACTTTCTCTACGACTGCACATTTTTTATAAAAATGTAGAAAGACATTTTATTTTACTTATAAATAATTCAATATTTACGATTTGAAAGATCAAACAATTATTTTCAATAATTACTTTAAAACAACTACGTTCATTTTGATGTCGACGATTCCCCATTTAAAATGTACAGATGTGGGAAATGAACTGTGAGAAATTATTTCTCACGTGTATAAACAATGCATACTTTGTAGTTGTGTAAAGTGTGAGAAAAATGCTGTTTTTCATAGCGGTCGTAGAAAAATATATTTTCCGATCTTAAACACACTAAACCAGTTACCAAAAATAGTGTAAACCAAAGTAAAATAAGCAGCTTTAATAATATCAACTAGCTTTAAGCTTGTTATTATTTTACTTTTAATATGTTTAGGACTGAATGTCACTGTGAAGAAAGAATAGTCACTACAGTGACTATTCTTTCAGTAAATATTAGACAGCAAAATCTTTTTTAAATGGATTATCATTACTACCCGAACTTTAACATGTTCTGCAAAAAGCGCAATACCTTGAAACCGAACCGCGATAATTTGTATAGATTTAAATTATATACAAAATGTTCTTTTTGTCCTATTTCATCATTAGAGCCCGTAGGTTAGTAATAGATTCCAGGACCGGCCTTAACGCGACTGGAATATTATTATAACGAACCATCCAAAAAAAAAACGCCATCAAATCTGGCTATGAACGAGATAAATACAAATAGTGGTTATGTTGAAGCTCGAAACGAAACATTGTTACATAACGTAACAGCCTTGATAAATAATTAAAAAGAAGATTATAAATTTATGATCAAGAATGGAAATACTTTTTTTTTTGGTCGACCAACTTTGATGACGTATTTTTTAGTATTAGTTAGCCTGCGCTGATCGTTCATTTATTCGTGTGCATGAAACGTCGATAAGTTTCGTAAATAATAAAAATGTCGCGACAGCGTCCGTCACATGTTACGGTGGAGCGTTGGATAAACAATTTTCCGGAACTGACCTTTAATGGCAGTGAACTGCGTTTTATCGTGTGTGACAGTGTCAGTTCTGACGTGGCACGTAAAAACATATGTTTTTCAGCATGTTGCTACAGACAAACATACAGCTCGTGTAAGTGGTGGTGTGAGTGCGCGATACAGACAAAGACAATTTAACTTGGATTTAGTCAAAATGACGGTAGCGTGTAATATTCCATGCACCAAATTAGATCATCCCGAGTTCAGTTCAGGTTGTCCAGAACACTGTGAGTGGAAAGTACGCGAAGTTAGTTTACCTGCAGAAACAACTGTTAGACGATTTTACATAGCACCACTGTGTGAGGACATAAAAACTATCGTTTCGGAATTTCACGATAAACGTATATGGCTTAGCGTTGACGAAATATCGGATGTTAAAGGACAAAACATAAGTGGTTGAGGGGCTGAATGAGGCAAAAGTCATGAAAGGGAATTTGAAAGCTTCAGGGACATAACTAATTTAATCCACGTCATATGTTTGGTACACGGGCTTCACCGAATTGCCGAAACTGTTACTCTAGTGTTGACAGCCGTGAATGTGATAAAGTGAATGTGATACAGGTATTTTGTGAAAGCAACATCCAGAAGAAGAACGTTTTTGGACTTTCTACCAAGGACACCACTACCAGCGTAACCTATTGAGACCCGTTGGCGCACTGGGTATAGACAGATATTTTAACTGGTAGGCGCTAGAGCTTAACTCCTGAACATATGGAACAGTTATTGATAATTAATGGAAACTCAACTAGCAGTACGGATACGCTATAACATCAGTTATCGAGTGTATGCAAGTTCTGTGCCTTGTGATTATGTTTTCTGTGCCGATTAGTTGGGCTACAACAATCACCATCACATGTACAAAGTAAGACCTGTTTAATATTAAGACGGAACGCACTAATAGTGGTATCCTGGAGCCGCCCCTGGTTAAACACGGATCTATTTTTAACCTCCGAGCTCTATTCATCAGCTGTTTCACAAGTGTATGACATCCATCTTTATAACACCCATATGTAGTGTCAGCAACTGCAAAACCAAAAGAAATGTTACTTTACTAGCTTTTATAGACGCAGTACACTATTTTGATCAACTGTTTGTGCATAGTCATAACATAGTATAAAACAAAGTCGCTTCCCGCTGTCTGTCCCTACCTATGTATGCTTAGATCTTTAAAAATACGCAACGGATTTTGATGCGGTTTTTTTAATAGATAGAGTGATTCAAGAGGAAGGTTTATATGTATAATACATGCATAATATAGTAAAGAAACACTGATAATTTTAGAGGTTTCTAATGTGATGTCGTAAACCGTGCGAAGCCGGGGCGGGTCGCTAGTTTCTAATAAAATTATATACTTTAATAGGCGTTGCGAGACCATCGAATGGATACAACCTAATCTAATTAAACTTAAAAAGTTAAATTTAAGTTTATGCACACTGACAATAAATAGCATAAAATGGAAGCAAATAAATGGCTTATAAATGGAAGCAAATTAAAAGTGAAGCTGAAATGATATGTAAATAGTTAAAAATTTTAGTTTTATTAACTAAAAAGCTATACGAGGGTTGCCTTTTATATGGGAATTTGAGATCAAAAACAGTTAAACAGCCAAAGCAACTGAAAATATAAACTGCTCGTCAAAATTAGCGTAACACTTTTTAGATGAGCGCCATTTTCGTTATGTTTTGAGCTAGAGACTTGCGGTTTGAAAATTTCGGTAGCCTATAGGGTTGTTTTTAATTCTCCAAAGTCGCTACACTGTTACTTAACCGGTTCGCCGTCCACACCCCAAAAACCAACCCCATGTCGAAATTTGAATTCGCAAGATTTTGACGGCAACTTCAGAGTCCTACAGGATGGACTAAGAAGGACGCTGTCGGATAAAAACCCTATTCTGGCACACATTTCGACCTCCCCAACAAGTGATGAGCATTTGGTCGCTGCTCCACCCTTTCAACCCATTTACAGCCCCCATGATTCATCCCTAGGCACTTATGCTGGATTTAACATACTCTGACCACTGGTTGGCGGTTTCATTGATCCATATGCTGCTAAAATCAATTGGTCTAGAGTGTCACAACCAATTTACACCCGCAGACCATTCAAACATCCCTCCAGACCACTGCAACACCTACCCCCCCCCCATCCACCCCCTTTATTTCCACCACTGTTGGAAACTACATGGGCAGTCGTTTGGTCTCTAATCCATGTCCTAGCATCACATGAAGTATCTCGAAGTTGTCTGGACTCACAGAGGACTGTCGATTGAGTGCCAAAAAGTAAAATTCCACCCCAAGCTACCCCTTGCAAATTTGCTACGTTGCAGGGATGTAAGCAGGTCTCTACACGTGGGATGACTTAGAAAGAGTTTTTGAGTGCTTGAACCCATTCCGGCCTACTCCGAGTAGTTCGTCTCTTTCAAATCCTTCTTTGTCCCAGCACCCTCTTTTTTAACACCCTGCAAAAATTTTGAGTGGGCGAAAATTCTTAAATGAGAGGTCGTTGGGTAGATGCAACCTTCCCTTACACTTGTGCGAATCGATAATCGTGAAATCCGTTAAAGGGACGCTCGGTGAGCGCCACAAGTGTTCCTTGCAGTTTGGGCAAGCGAACGCCCGACTTTCCCAACGCCTGGAAGGTAGGCCACCCCTAACAACACCTGTCCAGTGTCACGGCAAAGAGGGAGGAAGGGTCGGTTTTGCACAAATTTTGCCAGCTTAAATGTTTTTCAGATTTTAGTTGTGCTTTAGGAATTTGTTGAAGGAGAAAACATTGTTTAACAGTAACAGAAAAAAACAAACTTTGGTTTACAGAGTTCAAATGTAAGACGGAACAAATCTTTTAATGAAATGAAAACTTCAAAAACATATTTGTCAAACTCCAAAAAATTACGTGACACTGGACAGGTGTTGTAAGAGTGGCCTACCTTCCAGGCATTGGGAAAGTCGGGTGTTCGCTTGCCCAAACTGCAAGGAACACTTGTCGCGCTCACCGAGCGTTTCTTTAACGGATTTCATGGTTATCGATTAGCACAAGTGTAAGGGAAGGTTGCACCTACCCGACGACCTTTCACTTAAGAATTTTCGCCCACTCAAAAATTGTTTGCAGGGTGTTAAAAAAGAGGGTGCTGGGAGACAAAGAAGGATTTGAAAGAGACGAACTACTCGGAGTGGGCCGGAATGGGTTCAGGCTTACTCAAGAACTTTTCTAAGTTATCCCACCTGTAGAGACCTGCTACCTGCTAGAGTCGCTACACTGTTACTTAACCGGTTCGCCGTCCACACCCCAAAAACCAACCCATGTCGAAATTTGAATTCGCAAGATTTTGACGGCAACTTCAGAGTCCTACAGGATGGACTAAGAAGGACGCTGTCGGATAAAAACCCTATTCTGGCACACATTTCGACCTCCCCAACAAGTGATGAGCATTTGGTCGCTGCTCCACCCTTTCAACCCATTTACAGCCCCATGATTCATCCCTAGGCACTTATGCTGGATTTAACATACTCTGACCACTGGTTGGCGGTTTCATTGATCCATATGCTGCTAAAATCAATTGGTCTAGAGTGTCACAACCAATTTACACCCGCAGACCATTCAAACATCCCTCCAGACCACTGCAACACCTACCCCCCCATCCACCCCCTTTATTTCCACCACTGTTGGAAACTACATAAGGGCAGTCGTTTGGTCTCTAATCCATGTCCTAGCATCACATGAAGTATCTCGAAGTTGTCTGGACTCACAGAGGACTGTCGATTGAGCGCCAAAAGTAAAATTCCACCCCCAAGCTACCCCTTGCAAATTTGCTACGTTGCGGGGATGTAAGCAGGTCTCTACACGTGGGATGACTTAGAAAGAGTTTTTGAGTAAGCTTGAACCCATTCCGGCCTACTCCGAGTAGTTCGTCTCTTTCAAATCCTTCTTTGTCCCAGCACCCTCTTTTTTTAACACCCTGCAAAAATTTTTGAGTGGGCGAAAATTCTTAAATGAGAGGTCGTTGGGTAGATGCAACCTTCCCTTACACTTGTGCGAATCGATAATCGTGAAATCCGTTAAAGGGACGCTCGGTGAGCGCCACAAGTGTTCCTTGCAGTTTGGGCAAGCGAACGCCCGACTTTCCCAACGCCTGGAAGGTAGGCCACCCCTAACAACACCTGTCCAGTGTCACGGCAAAGAGGGGAGGAAGGGTCGGTTTTGCACAAATTTTGCCAGCTTAAATGTTTTTCAGATTTTAGTTGTGCTTTAGGAATTTGTTGAAGGAGAAAACATTGTTTAACAGTAACAGAAAAAAACAAACTTTGGTTTACAGAGTTCAAATGTAAGACGGAACAAATCTTTTAATGAAATGAAAACTTCAAAAACATATTTGTCAAACTCCAAAAAATTACGTGACACTGGACAGGTGTTGTAAGAGTGGCCTACCTTCCAGGCATTGGGAAAGTCGGGTGTTCGCTTGCCCAAACTGCAAGGAACACTTGTCGCGCTCACCGAGCGTTTCTTTAACGGATTTCATGGTTATCGATTAGCACAAGTGTAAGGGAAGGTTGCACCTACCCGACGACCTTTCACTTAAGAATTTTCGCCCACTCAAAAATTGTTTGCAGGGTGTTAAAAAGAGGGTGCTGGGAGACAAAGAAGGATTTGAAAGAGACGAACTACTCGGAGTGGGCCGGAATGGGTTCAGGCTTACTCAAGAACTTTTCTAAGTTATCCCACCTGTAGAGACCTGCTATAGACACACGTATAGAGACCGCAATGTGGCAAATTTGCAAGGGGTAACTTGGGGGTGGAAGTTTACTTTCGGCGCTCAATCGATGAACCTCAGTGAGTCCAGTCAACTTCGAGATACTTCATGTGATGCTAGGACATGAATTAGAGACCAAACAACTGCCCATGTAGCCTCCAACAGTGGTGGAACTAAAGGGGGTGGATGGGGGGTAGGTGTTGAGATGGTCTGGAGGGATGTTTGAATGGTCTGCGGGTGAAAATTGGTTGTGATGTGACACCCCAGACCAATTGATGTTAGCAGCATTTGGATCAATGAAACCGCCAACCAGTGGTCAGCGCATGTTAAACTCAGCATAACTGCAGAGGGATGAATCCGGGGGCTAGGAAATGGGTTGAAAGGGTGGGGCAGCGACCAAATCTCAGGAATTGTTGGGGAGGTCGTAATGTGTGCCAGAATAGGGTTTTTACCCTATTCTGGCCTTTTCTTGTATTCCTGTCCTTCTTAGTTCATCTTGTAGGGACTCTGAATTTGCCGTCAAAATCTTGCGACTTCAAATTTCGACATGTGGTTGGTTTTTGGGGTGTGGACGGCGAACCGTTCAAGTCACAGTGTAGCGACTTCGGGGCAATAAAAATAACCCAATAGGCTACCGGGATTTTTAAACCGCAAGTCTCTGTCTCAAACAGAACGAAAAATGGCGCTCAACTAAAAAGTGTTACGCTAATTTTGACGAGCAGTTTATTTTGAGGTAAAAGTCAAAGAGAATTCTATACAAAAACTTTTTATTTGTCACCGTAGAATCGATTATTGTAGCAGTAATGATACTAATGGCCAAATTTGTTTAGATGGGTAACATTAGGGATATAAATTATTCATCTATTGATGAGTACGCCCATCAATAAAGACTCAGGTGGAACGTCCCTTTTTTAAATAGGATGCGGGTGTATTTTGTAATCGTCAAAAGTAACATTGCCATTCGCATAAGCAAAGAAAATTGGGTAAGATGGGAGGTCTTTTTCTACGTATTTGTTTATTTTTAGCAATACGAGGTGTTCAAGTTAAGTAATGAGACTGATTTTTTTAAATTTTTTTACTCGAATAGAATTACAATTCAGTATTGTATCCTTCAAAATAACTCCTTTGGGGAAGCCACACAGCGTTGGAGACGGTTCTTCCATTCCTCATAGCAGTGCTGGAACTAATATACTAGAATAGTCTTCAGCTGGTCGGTTACTGCTGTTTGAATGTTTTCTATGGTTCCAAAATGACGTCCTCTGAGGTAATTTTTCAATCTCGGAAAGAGAAAAAAGCCACACTTAAGACAGGCGAATAAGAAGGCTGAGGAGCCATAGGAATGTTTTTACTGGCTAAAAACTCGCTTACTGAAAAGACTGTGTTACAAGGCGCATTGTCGTGATGTAACATCCAGTTGTTCTTGATAATTGGTCTCACACGCATGACTCTTTTTACGAAGTTTTTTCAAGAACCTCTCTGTAAAAGTGTTGATTTACTGTTTAGCCTGGAGGAACAAACTGGCTATCAAAAAAAGCAAATCAGCGTGCATTTGATCTTCGACTTTCTCATTCTTGTTGTTTTTGGATCTTGAAGTGCTTGAAGTGTGCCATTCTGTGCTTTGGCGCTTGGTTTCTCGGTCGTACTCAAACACCCAAGTCCCATCACCAGTTAGGACAAGTTCAAAAAATGGGGATTATTTTCAATCGATTCCAAAATGTCAAGACACCTTTCTCTTCTGATGTCCTTTTATTCCTGCGAAAGGTTTTTTGGAACCATTTTTGCGCAGATTTTTCTCATCCCCCATTCGTTAGTCAAAATCTGACGAACAATGATTCAATTATGGTGTGATCCAAATTCTAACTCTTTCCCGATCATTCTTGTCATCAACCGACGATCTGAACGTACAAGATCCCGTATTTTATCGACATTTTTATCGGTTCTTGAAGATGAACGCCTTCCGCTGCGTAGTTCATCTTCAATCGACCCTCTTCCTTCTTAGAATTCCTTAAACCACCGAAAAATCTGGGCTTTTAAGAAAAAACTGTCTCTGTAGGCGTGTTGAAGTTTTTAAAAGTTGCGCTGTGTCCATGTCTGAAGCAAAACCTGTAGCACACCGTTGCTCCAAATTAAAGTCACTCATTTTTAACATGATTTTAAACAGGATTTTTCTAGTGCAGATGCACTAGAAAAATCCTGTTTACGAAAACAGTCACAAAGAACAACCTCTTTCACAAAAAACAAATGACTTTAACAAGTTCAAACTTGTACTGAAGGTGCATTACGTGTTAACCTACCGCCCTTCCAAGTCCCTTCTCCGCTGTGTTCCTAGATCGGGCGCTACGTTGCCAGTTTCATTACTTAATTTACACACCTCGTAGGTTAAATTAAGGGTCGCGTTTTATTTTTAGGTTATAACTTTTCCCGCGTATTTCTCATTTATTAAAAAATATATGAATGAGGAAGCCTATTTTTCTCTTAAATTTATCTAAATCACTTAATATTTTTCGAATATTTGTTACTATTTATAGGCAATATTTTTTTGACTATAAAATTGCAGCAGACTGTTTGTAAGTTGTAGTGTATGTAGTAGGGTAGTTTGCAGATTCAAACACAAGTATCTAATGTTCCACTTTAAAATGCCAAAGCTACTAGTAAAAAGAAATACAACCGAATTTTTTATACATTTTTAACCGTTGATAACTAGATAGGGTTGGATTTTAATACACATTCTCACAGGTAAAAAAAAACTTATTTTTTACCGTAAAATTGCTCTCTGAAATAATGATATGATGTTAGAAAACACCTGTAGGTATATTATATGTAATTTTGATTTTTATAATGTGTGGTGTAATTTTTTTAGTCAATTAACAGAATAACAATAAATTATTCAAAACTAAAGATTTTAAAGAATTTTTCATTACGTTACTTGAACAAAAGATGCTCTACAAAGAAGGAGGGTCGATTTGGGCAGTTTTTGCTACAAATTATTTCTGGATGAAAAAATCAGAAAACATTTTTTTAACGTCTACTAACAATAATAAGTCGATTTTACCCTAAACGGACCATCCCCCCACCCCCAAACCCTCCCTCCTCAATCCTGAATTTGTCTTCACTACTTGCTAACAGCGTTCTTGGGGAAATATATCACATTCAAACTTTGTCTACCACACTAACTCCCTTTTAACTGTATCCGCTCTCATTTATCATTTTTCCCTGGAGAGGGTGGTTTTTACTATTTTTTCGTTTGTGCATATGAATAGATGTAAAATATCCAAGTTTGCTCACCAGACTTGACCCTAAGGTATCCCGGGGTTTTTGGGGTCGCTGATTCCGAACCAGAAGTCCGTTAACCTGTATCACATCAAGTTCAAGGTCATTTGAAGGTCAAATTGAAAAAAAGCTGACAAAGGAATCCAGAAAAATAGATAAATACGTTTTTGGCATCTCTGAATTGAATTTCATGCTTTGTTGAATCGCTTGCTGTCAATTAGAGGTCATTTCAGGGTCAAATCAATATTATGCTAGAGTGAAGCCGTAGAAAATGCCGTTAATGAATGACGGCTGATGGATTTTGAGATTCTCGTATTTACTTAACGAAGCATGGCACCTAGCCCAATCAACGGGAGAGACAACCGGTTACTAATTGTTATCAGCAAACAAAACCAGAATAACCAAAAAAATTCGCAAAAGTCAAAAAAACGGTTTTTTGCAAATAAAAAAAAGCTTAAAGTCCTACACAAGAAAGTTAAATTAGTTGAAGGTTAAGTTAGTTGATAAGAAGATTAAATTGAAAGTTGTAGGTCTTAAAAATGCGCGTCGAATGAGATTTTAACGAAAAAAATCGGTTCATAAACATTTGAGAAAAATTAAAAAAACCGTCAAAAATCGCGTTTTTGTATTTTTGCTGTATAAATTCCAATTTTGTTTGAATATACTTCTTGTTAACTACAAATATAGCCCAAGACAAGCGGAAAATGATCCTTTTTTTCACAAATTCAAAAAAGTTTTATTTTTTCGAGTTATAATGATTTAAAAAAAAAAACGTTTTCAAAAATCAGCTTTACAGAGGCAAAAATGATCGTACATAAACGATCATGGAATCATTTTATTCGCGAAGACTTGTACTTTCATGCTATTAAAAAACCAAATCGCTTTTATTTAATTTTTGTAAAATTCATTTCATTCATTTTTTCGAATAAGTTTTTTAATTTTTTGTTTTACACTTTTGGCCGTTGCATATTTGATACTGGCATTCAAAACACGCATTAAAAAAAATGAAGGTCCTACGACCTCAGGGAGCCGAGATAATTTTTTTATAAGCGGAGGAAAAGATAATTTTGCGAGTGCGATCGATCTGAAATCGTGTTTAGTTTTCTATGCGCCCAAGCGGAGTGTCCCTCCACTCTGTCGCCGTGCCGCACCCAACGCTGTAAAAGCTGAAAACGACTTTTTTTAAATCGTTATAACAAAAAAAAAAAACTTTTTGAATTTTTGAAAAAAGGATCATTTTCCACTTGTCTTGGGCTATACTTGTAGTTAACAAGAGTCTGTTCAAACCAAATTGGAATTTATAAAGCAAAAATACGAAAATGCGATTTTTGACCTTTTTTTTATATTTTTCTCAAATGTTTATGAACCGATTTTTTTCGTTCAAATCTCATTCGACGCGCATTTTCTAAACCTACAACTTTCTAATTTAACTCTTGTGTAGGACTTGAAGCTTTTTTTTATTTGCAAAAAACCGTTTTTTTGACTTTTGCGATTTTTTTTTGGTTATGTTCGCCATTAAAACTCGAATAGCAAAAAAAACTCTATATTTCTTAGAATTTTTTTCTCTATACGACCATATTTTTTGTTTGCTGATAACAATTAGTGACCAATTAACATGGGGGGCTTTCGCTCGTTGATTGGACTAACCCATATCATATTGTAGCGGATTATTACTAAACTTAAGTAGAATGCCATAACAGCAAAAAACTAATGAAACTTTTTAAAAAAAAAAAAAAAAAATCTATCACCAAAATATCTTGCAAATTCGGCTTGCAAAATATTTGCAAAGAATATTCATTCTTCTTAAATATACAGCTATTTAAAATATTTTATAAGCCATTTCGTATATAATTTTACGTTTTTTGATAACATTTTTCGCAAGAAGTTTCGTTTGAAATTTGCTATTATAGTCTTCTACTTAGGTCTAGTAATCACCCCTTAAAATGTGATGTGGGTCTCATGCTTTGTTACGAAAGAATGAGAATCTCAAGCTCCATCAGCCGCCACTGTTTGAAATACCTTGAACTAAGAGTTTTTATGGAAATGTTAAGTATAATTACATTCTTAAGTCCACAAAGGCTCTCCGTCGACTTTGCTCTAATCTCAGCGGCTGCGTTCTCAATCAATTGCGATTGCTTCCCCGACATCCCTGAGTGCATTCCGTTTCAATAACAGTGGCATCCAGGCACCAAAAAACGAAAATCTCAAGGAATCGATACATCATCTAAATGCAGTTGCGCCACTATTAATTGGTAATATCAGGCTGTAATTGTGTTTTGGTCAGAGTTTTTATCTACAAGTTTTAGATGATAACTGAGAATGCTTATTGCGTTGTCTTCCCATTTGTAATAATACAAATTACATAAACTGCCATCATTTAGAAGCTCAACATTACCTTTGTTAACGTGCTTATACAGTGTGGCAAAAAGGAGGCTCATAATGCGTAACGTTTAATTAACAAGTTTTTATGTGAAAAAGATGTCATGAATTATTTTTTTCATTTATATGCAATATTTCTGTCAACATTAATCCTCCATTTTCTGCTAAACAATGTCCAAACCGGTCTCGAAATTTTTCAATAACATTTACTAGGAAGACTTCAGGAATAGCCTGGATTTCATTTGAAATTTGTCTGGTCGATTAAACTTTACATTTTAAATACTCCCACAAAAAAATAGATCCGGGGGAACGCACTGGCCATTCAACCGTTGCACTTGTGCCTATCCAGCGTCCTGAAAATTTAAATACTCTCCTGATAATTAACCGTTGGTTAATAACATTATTTTCACCCGGAAACAACAGTCTGCAAGATGGAATAATGTAATTTCTTAGCAGATCTAAATATCTTTCAGAATTTAAATTTCCATGTATGAAGAAAGGTTCAACAATACGTTCACCAATAATGCCTGCTCAAACATTAACCTATTGGGGATTTTGATATGATCTTCTTGGACCAATGAGGATTCTGACTTGACCAGTAACTGTTGCTATTATGTTGATTAAGCACGCTATTTAAATTGAATGTAGCTTCATCTGAAAAAAGAATATTTCTTGCGAAGTTATTATTGTTATTGCATCTTTCCATCATGCCTTCACAAAATTCAGCTCTTCTATCATAATCTTACTTTTGAATGGTTTATTGGAGATCTGTTAGGGTACAATTCATTAAACAGCACACAAACTTGGTCTTGTATTTGTGATCTTATCGCCTATTTAAATGCACCAGCTGAAGAGTTTTCCCTCGACTTACTGCTAGCTGATTTTTTATTAAATACAGAAGTATATTAATAATCACGTTACAAATTTTTATCCGGGAGGAAATGACGTAGATGCTCCCGCCTAACTTCTGCGTTACAACTTTCAAGGCATCAGCTGACAATCTTTCCACCGAGGTACAGCCAGCTGACATTTATATTCATTCACAGTAGCATATAAGCTATCATCAGGTAATTTTTTAGTTGAGAGGAAATCATTGAATGTACCTATAATTTTTTTCATGTTCAAGCGACCAGCTGACGTACAATACACCATGTTATAGTCAGCTGACTTTTTTTTCTTCAAGATATTGGATTAGCTATAGTTTGATAAATTTTTAGTCAGGAGGAAATGACTAAACACTTTCTCCGTGCGTGGGAGGCTACCGCCGCTCATCCCACCCACGGAACCGCAGCTGACGTTCACGAGGCATTATGATACAACTCCCTGATGCGTCTCGCTAATTATCGTTCGAAAGAGATAATTGACCAAATTTTGACCTGGCTCCCGGACTATTAGCTTGAGCTGTATGTAGTAACAAATCTTGCATCTTAGTCTTCACTCACTTCTGATTGTCCTATCAGTTTGAAATCACACTTCAACCTCCGATGATAATGCAATATTTTAGAATCAAAATAAGAGCAATTTAAGATTTGAGTCCAGCCTAACAGAATTGACTCTGCTAGGACATGGGTGTTACAATGTGAGTGTATCGGGGGTTAACTGGAAGGGCGCCCACTAACGAACCTCGCCCCCGTCAAATCCAAGGCACAAAAAAATTGTGATTTTATTTGTCAAAGAGATACTTCGGTGCATTACATTATGAGCTCCCATAAACTGAAATTGTGTCATATCAACCAATACAAGTTTAGAAGTGTTTTACTTGATATATTTGGCTTCTATTGTCCCCTGGAATTGGGACCATGTTGCGATCTTTCCGTGACGTAATCAGAGCCTTGTAACCCATGGCAAGATTACAGGCGCTGTATGTAACATAACTTGATACATACAGCTTGTACATATGTCACTTATATGACTTATCAGTAAGTATTTACTTTATCATCTGGCAAATTAGAGACCAAAACTATTTTTAGTTGCACAAAGTACTTACCAGGTTCTAACTCTAGTTACGTAGTTCCATAGTTTTTGGAACAAGCTCATGTACATGTGCTTCCATGGCCTACACGTTCCCCCGATTTTACACCGATCGAACATGTCTGAGAAATAATCGGTACCAGACTGGGTTATTTACCACATCCATTTCTTTGTTATATCGACGTTCTTGTACGTCTTATGGAATTTCAAATACATCGCTTAACTAATACTGGGTATTACCCAGTAAACCTTTAGTACCAGCCACCACTGACTAAAACTCTTACTTTATTTTATTTTACACATGTCACAAAGAACTCTATGTTCCAATTACGTCACAGGAATAACAGTACAATAGAAGAAGGTTACATAAATAATTAAGTACATAGCTGAAAAGAACATCCATTAGCAACATATTTACCTACACGTTATTACTAACATTCTTTAAAGATTTTAGCTCACAATCAAAAATATTAATTTCGTTTGGATTACATGACGGTTTTCACACATAACATATAGAGAAAAAATTTAACAAGTTAGTTCTTGGTGACCCACACCAAGATTACGTAAGATTAGAATACATAACGATTAAGATTGTAAAACAGATTACTGGAAAGTGTTTACGCAACAGGTTTATGCATATATGTTTGCAAAAAAGTTTTTGTTTTTCTTAACGTTTCGGCTTTATTCGGCCATCATCAGAGAATATATTTTCTATTTTCTCTTTGAGTCGTGTCTATTGTAGATGTTTAAGTTTGACTCTTACTAAGATGTTTAAGTCGAACTCAAACATCTACAATAGACACGACTCAAAGAGAAAATAGAAAATAGATTCTCTGATGATGGCTAATAAAAGCCGAAACGTTAGAAAAAACAAAAACTTTGTTTTTTATAAACTGACCGCTAATCCCATAACAAGGTTATCAAGTTAATTGATCGACTGTCAAGAAATTCTAAATCTATGCATATATGTTTGCACTTTTTATAATAACTCGGAACAAGAAATTTCTTTTCGTAATAATTTATACGGGACACAACACCACACAACTTACAAAGCAACTTTTGGCAAGACCGTACATTCCAAACTTGTTTAATAAACCGTAATTTGAGAAACCTGTTGGCGGATATGTCCATCTTAAGAGCTTTCTTTGAATTCTTTCATTTTTTGAAATTGCAAACACCAAGAAGGGGTAGGAATTATTTGACCAAAACTTGGCAGAAACTTTTAGCTACTCAACGGTACTAACTGATTAAAATTTCAAAGAAAAAGCAAAATATTTTTTAATGATTAAGATAATAAGTTTTATTAGTAACGTGTTGGGCCCCCCTATCAGTTACACATTCCTGCACTCTTCGTGTCATTGATTCCAGTAGGTGATCTATGGGGTCTTGGGGTATTGCGTCTTAAACAGCCTGCAATTCATGCAGGAGAGCTTCCAGTGTCCACGGAGGATTCGTTAAGTTCCTCAATCTTCTTCCCATAAAGTCCCACACATGTTCTTTTTGTGATAGATCGGGAGATATAGGTGGCCATGGCAAGCTTGATTAACATGGGCCTCTTCGAACCGGTTAAGAGAGAAGTCCTCGCGTGA
Source organism: Aromia moschata (assembly GCA_029963805.1). Taxonomy (NCBI): domain Eukaryota; kingdom Metazoa; phylum Arthropoda; class Insecta; order Coleoptera; family Cerambycidae; genus Aromia; species Aromia moschata. The sequence goes on along the minus strand of JAPWTK010000809.1, from coordinate 44,672 downwards.
GGACGTGCATTATCTTGTTGGAAAAGTAGGACTTCGACCTGCTGAAGATAAGGAAGAATATGGGGTTCCACCACTTCATTAACGTAACGCTGGCCATTCATATTGCCTCGCATGGAGACCAAATGAAACCTACTTTCATATTCAATAGAATCCCATACCATAACCCCCTCGGTTTGATTCACATGTCTTTCAACAGAAAATTGACCATTGCGACGTTCTCCACGTCTTTGTCTGACCCTCATGCATCCATCATGCATCTCTAAACAAAATCAGGATTCATCATTGAATACCACCTTATGCGACTCCAGGTTCCAGAGCAATCGCCACCTACACCACTCCAAAAGTTGCTGTCGATGTTGAGCCGTAAGTGGTAACACAAGATGCGTTCAAAAATTTGCATTCCTGTTAATAATATTGAACTTTAAATTTTGCCTAAAAATCTCTATGTGTAAGTTCGAGTGGCTAGCACTTTAGATTGTGGAACTGTATATTTTTAAAGCACTGTATATACATTTTGCATTTATTTGATTCAAATTGACAGTTAGTTGCCAACAGTATATGTATGATTACAAATTATTATTTATTTATATGATTACTCCGAAACTAATTAATTGTAAATAATTTTAAATTTGCTTTAAATATCTTTCTTCTTAAAAAAAATAGGATATATTATTATGATTTTAAGATGCTTACTTTGACATTTGACAAAAATTTTTACACCTGCCAACTAACATAGCATATTTATTATTAATTTTTTAACAAGTATCCTCTGTATATATCGAAAATGAATACTTTAGCTATTTTAATTTTAAAAATACTTAATAAATATTTTTTCATTGAGTTTACTGAAAAATTGACAACTGCCAATAGTATAAATATTTTTTTAAACAAAAAGCATCTTAAAATCCCCATTTTTACGATATCTAGAGTGATTTCGGTAAAACATTAAGATGTGCCATTCCTGCCTCCACAGATGCTTTCCTTGGCACCATTGGAGACGTAGACGACGGTGTTCGTAGACGTGGACAGTCAGCGTAAGTCGCAACAATTAACGTCGTGACGGAAGCCCAAAATTGAACAAGCGGCGTCTGTTTAATATAATAACATCATGGCGGAAGGCCATGACGTTATTATCGTTTATATTGGGTGTTGCAATTTCAATGACCACCAGTGTATTTTATGATTCCTTTCGCTTCCCTTGTTCATCCTCTTTCAAGACACACAAGCATTTCCTTTACCTAAAATGTATTGTTTTCGAGTTAGGTATATCACATTATTTATTAAGATAGTTAGAGGATGAAGTGAACATTCTGTATCGCTCGTTTCCTTTTTTCATCTCCCATAACACAATGTACCCGATGTACCCTTGTTTTATCATTTTGATAAACACTTTGAGATAAGTTAAAACCGCTCTTTTTTAGGAATAGGGAATACCAGTCTACATATATAGAAAAAAGAATGAAAAAAGGAAGGGACCGCTATTATAAAATACAGTATGTTTATTTAAAATACGCGACATAAGAAAGGATAAAGTTGTTCTTTGATCCTCTAACCATCGTCATCATAAAATATAGTACGTTCTATTTAAAATAAATGACGAAAGGGTAAAGTTATTCAAAGATCCTCTATTTTGAACACCTTGTATATTTTGCCGTTTATCTAGAAGTCTTGACAGTAAGATCAAACTCTCATACTCACATGGTGAAAAATTAACCAAAAATATTTACCACAATGAAACTTATTTTTTTTTCAGGTTTACAATTTCAATCCTTTTCCTAAAATGACACCAAATGTGGCATAAAAAATATTGCAAAGCATCCATTTAAACCACAGTTATTATAGCATGTTTGTTATATAATTACGTCTGTTATTGTAGCCATTTATAGTAGATTAACATTTTACTTTGTTGCATCTGACTCGTCGGATTTAAATTTTAGTTAGAGCGTAGTTCGTGTATTTTGATAAAGTTATATGGAATTCGGATAATGAAGTGTGACGTTTTAATACAGCTTCTAATTGGCTGCGACGGTGCTCTAAAGTTAAGGGAAACGGAACGTAAGCTATTTCCCTTTGAGCGAAGAGAGCAGGTTAATAGAGCGGTTGTGTACAGGGTTTTCGTTTACATTTTGACACCTAAATACTTTCAGGGTTTATTATGGCGAAACTGAAAGACACTTCTTACATAAATTATCGTCAGTGTCCTGTCTCTTGGTGATAAATTTGTTGAAGTGCCCGATGCAGACATCCTAGGATTGAAGGGAAATTGTGAATCACCACACTTTTCTCTTGTTTGTTTTAAGACCTTGAAAATAAGTTATCGCTGATTTTAAGTCTCGCCATTTTGTAAAATGAATGCCTCATTTAAAGTATGTGGTAAAAAAACATGTGACTCAAAGTTTTCCCCATCACAAGCCACTACTTTCTCCCATCTTTCTGGCAGCTTATGGATTCCACGTCCGAAACACGACCCGTCTTGTAACACAAGATGTGGCCACATCTTGTGTTACCACTTCTGATCTGATTGCAAGTCGAAAGCCCTGATTCGACGGTAAATTATTCGGAAATTTACGAAAATTGCACCTCATATTGTATTAGTAGTTGGCTCCTAGTTCCTCTTCTGCGACTTTCCTTGCCCTCTCTAGTTAATGACATAGATAACAGCGCATGATGGTGGATTGGTTAAAGCGATTTGCAATTTCCTTGAACGAAAAACCACCATAACAACGCGTTAAATAAAAGTATGACAACAGAAAACAGTTAAAATTCAACCACAACTCGTAAGAAATACACCCGTTTATAATGTTAGCAACAAGTGACAACGTGTCAGATATGACATTACTATCGAAACGATATTATATTCAATTATTACCGTTTAGTAGATAAATATTTCTGCCAAGTCGGGTCAAAAAATTCCTACCCCTTCTTGGTGTTGCACTTTCCAAGTCACTGAGTATAACGTATATGTACATCAGACATCTACCAGTTTTGAAAAAGGATAACCAAAGTGAGACGACAGATAAGAAGCAACCGCATAAGCATCGAAGGTAGTGAGGGAATATGACCGTCCCTCTCACCATGAGTGTAGAACTTGTCCTTTTTCATAACTGGCTGATATCCGCTGTATCTACACATACTGTATATTATTAGGACCTTGAATAAGTGCTCGCTGTTTCGATTAGATGGTAGCACCAGGAATATGTGTATGTAATTTCAGATGGTAAAGCATCTACAAGGAATAGTGTCGATAAGCTTAAACTTCAGTGTGTGTTAGTTCGCCACAGTGTAAATAACGTTCTTTTTTCTTTTCTAAAAATGTCGAGTTTTGTGCCAATAGTATTTGCGGGGAATTTTATTGCACTATTTTATTCAAAAGAATAAAGCACACAGAAGCATAAAGCAGCTGAAGCACACAGAATTCTTGCACTGTCGGAAACGACATGCAAAGACTAAGAAAAAGTTTGAAGGCGAAGAATTGAAGGAATTAATTAATGAGGATCCATGTCAGACTCTAGCTGAACTTACAAAATCATTACGAGTAGATGCAGAAGCAAGGACATTGGGTACCGAGTTGAAGCCGAGAGACGTCGAACGGCGTTTTCTCAACTGCTGCTTCACTGGCAAAAAGGGAAATGTTGTTTGCATCGTATCTTGACTGGCGATACAATACTATAACCCTAAGCGTAAAAGATAGTAGAGTAAGCCTGGCCATGCGTCATCATCTGCGAAACCAAATATCCATGGTTAGAAACTTCTCTTCTGCATTTGGTTGGATCAGTGGGGTATAATTTATTATGAGCTGCTTAAACCAAGCAAAACTATCGCGGGTAATTACTATCGACTGCAATTGACGCGTTTGAGCCAAGCCCTAAAGGAAAAATGGCCGCTATACGAGCAGAGACATGACAAGGTGATTTTGTTACATGACAACGCTCGGCCACATGTTGCAAAACCGGTAAAAACCTGCTTGGAAACGCTTAAATAAGAAACCCTGCCCTACCTGCCGTATCCACCGGACATAGCCTCTTCCAATTATTACTTATTTCGTTCGATGGCACATGGCCTGGCTGAGCAGCACTTCCATCCTTATGAAGATGCCAAAAATTGGTCGATTCTTGAATAGTCTCAAAAGACGGGTCGTGTTTCGGACGTGGAATCCATAAGCTGCCAGAAAGATGGGGAGAAAGTAGTGGCTTGTGATGGGGAAAACTTTGAGTCACATGTTTTTTACCACATACTTTAAATGAGGCATTAATTTTTACAAAGTATCTAGACTTAAAATCAGCGAGAACTTATTTTCAAAGTCCTAAAACAAACAAGAGAAAGTGTGACGATTAACAATAATCTTAATCCTAGAATGTCTGCATCGGGCACTTCAACAAATTTATCACCAAGAGACAGGACACTGACGATAATGTATGTAAGAAGTTTCTTTCAGTTTCGCCATAATAAACCCTGAAAGTAAGTAGGTGTCCAAATGTAAACGAAAACCCTGTATAAAACCGCTCTATTAACGTGCTCTCTTCGCTCAAAGGGAAATAGCTTACGTTCCGTTTCCTTGACTTTAGAGCACCGTCGCAGCCAATTAGTAGCTGTATTAAAACGTCACACTTCATTATCCGAATTCCATATAACTTTATCAAAATACACGAACTACGCTCTAACTAAAATTTAAATCCGACGAGTCAGATGAAACAAAGTAAAATGTTAATCTATTAAATGGCTACAATAACAGACGTAATTATATAAAAAAGATGCTATAATAACTGTAATTTAAATGGATGCTTTGCAATATTTTTTATGCCACGTTTGGTGTCATTTTAGGAAAAGGATTGAAATTCTAAACCCCTGGAAAAAAAAAAATAAGTTTCACTGTGGTAAATATTTTGATTAATTTTTCACCTTGTGAATATGAGAGGTTGATCTTACTGTCAAGACTTCTAGATAAACGGCAAAATCTACAAGGTGTTCAAAATAGAGGATCTTTTGAATAAATTTACCCTTTAGTCATTTATTTTAAATAGAACGTACTATATTTTATGATGACGATGGTTAGAGGATCAAAGAACAACTTTATCCTTTCTTATGTCGCGTACTTTAAATAAACATACTGTATTTTATAATAGCGTTCCCTTCCTTTTTTCTATTCTTTTTCTATGATGTAGACTGGTATTCCCTACTCCTAAAAAGTGCGGTTTAAACTTATCTCAAAGTGTTTATCAAAATGGATAAAACAAGGGGACATCGGGTACATTGTGTTATGTGAAGATGCAAAAAAGGAAACGAGCGATACAAAATGTTCTATTTAAAATACCCCACTTACGACAATTTTTTTCGAACTTCATCCTCTAACTATATTAATAAATAATTTGATATACCTAACTCGAAAACAATACAGTTTAGGAAAAGGAAATGCTTGTGTGTCTTGAAAGAGGATGAACAAGGAAGCGAAAGGAATCATAAAATACACTGGTGGTCATTGAAATTGCAACACCCAATATAAACGATAATAACGTCATGGCGGAAGGCTTATTATATTAAACAGACTCAATTAAAAACTATTTATTAAGTATTTTTAAAATTTAGATAGCTAAAGTATTCATTTTCGATATATACAGAGGATACTTGTTAAGAAATTAATAATAAATATGCTATGTTAGTTGGCAGGTATCAAAATCTTTGTCAAATGTCAAAGTAAGCATCTTAAAATTATAATAAAATATTCTATTTTATTATAATTATCTTTTTAAGAAGAAAGATATTTAAAGCAAATTTAAAAATATTTACAATTAATTAGTTTCGGAGTAATCATATAAACAAATAGTAATTTGTAATCATACATATACTGTTGGCAACTAACTGTCAATTTCAATCAAATAAATGAAAAATGTATATACAGTGCTTTAAAAATATACAGTTCCGCAATCTATTTAGATCTGAATTCAGAGCTTTAGGCTGTCAAATCTTGAATGAAATGTATGTTCTTTAAATCCACAGAAAATTGACTATTAAGCACTTTAAGTATTGAAAATAATAAATAAATGGCATCTTAAGTAATTTGACAGTTATTTTGACAGTTGTCGTATTTAAATTTTAGTACAAATTACGTAAATAGAACGTTTTAAAGTATGTTATATGTATTTTTGTTTAAAATTATTAATTTTTTTCTGTATAACTTAAGAAATACGTTTATTTTATATTTGACATTTAATTTGGCAGCTCTCAGCAATAAAAAAATAAATCGGATAATATAATTTGAAAAATCATTTGGCTATTTGTAAAATTAAATTTTAAAATTAAAAGTCAAAAATATTTATACATTTGAGACCTTGACACTGATTTTGATTGGAAAAACCCATATTTTGCAATAAAAATTCGTTTTAGATTAAAATAATAAAATATTGGGAATGAAAATCGAAATTCGGCTAGAGGAATTTATGGAGAAATTCATAACGAACATTTTAAAACAAAAAGCATCTTAAAATCTCTTTTCTTACGATCTCTTAGAGTGATTTTGGTGAAACACTACAGTTTTGTGCCACTGTGTGACGGTCGGGTCCGTATTCGAAGACGCCAAAGGGCACGCAAATATCATCAGTGCGATAACGATGCAACATACGGCTCCGACACAAGAGATTATGGTATCGGGCGCCATTGTTTATAATAACAGGTCACGTACGTCTATTCGGATTCAAGGTACCTTAAGTGCTACGATCAGTGGTAGTACTTTATCTGCAGGACCACGTATGTGTCATATTTTCACACGAAAATTCCAGACCACATGCAGCAGCAAATCGAGACACAGTTTCTGACTGAGCATGCAGTTAAACGACTTCCTTGGCCTTCGCGTTTACCAGATTTATCCCCCATAGAAAATATATGGGATGTGGTATAAAATACTCCAAACATATGCTGGGCCAGCAAAGTGGAACAGAGGAATTATGGACGAGGGTACAAGCTACCTGGAATGCTATACCTCAAGGGACCATTCTAACGCTGTTTGATTCACTACCAATGCATGTAGAAGCTGCTACCAAGGGTACGTGGTGGGCACGTATTCTATTAAGTATTATCAGTACAACTTAACAGATAAGCTTGTGATTATTTAAACGCAGTTTGAATTATGTTACCCAACTCCTTCAGGGTGTTGCATTTTCAATGGCCACCAGCATATAATTTCTCTTTGAAATAAACAGTTTAATAAAGGACAAAGTTGTTCAAGTTTGACCCTCTGTCGATTTGACAAAGTGACACTTTGTCGATTTTTCCGTATATCTAGAATTCTTTATATTCAAGCTCAACATTTAATTCTCCCAATTAAGTTTTTCCTTAAATACTCGTACAGGGTAAGTGTTATAAATGTTAACCCTCTTTTATTTTTGTTATTTCTGGCCGATTTGGTTCTTTCAAAGAGTGGGTTCGAACGATTTTCAACGTAGTTTCCGAATCTGTTAACGGTTTTTTGAAATTTTTGAAAAATATACGAAGTGTGAGAATAAATATGATTTTTTTTAAATGGAACACCCTGTATATTCGTACGTATTTCAATTTATGGTTCTTTTCTGAATACAAATATATATAATTATGGTACATTTGGATAAGGATTTTCTGTGTTATGACGAAATATGTAAAATGACAAATATAAACCGTAAATTTTAGAAATATACTTATATTGAAATAAAAATATGACTGTTTCACAAAGGGAATTTGGAAGGCGGTATTCTGATCAGACTGTGCCTGCTAAAGTGACGTTCAAGAAAATTTACAATAAATTTTGTAACACAAATTCATTAAATAATGCATCTAGAAGAAAAACGAGGAATGTTATTACCTAATGAGGAAATACAGATGAATATTTTATTATCGGTCATAGAAGATCCAAGTCGGTCCACTTGTTCTATATCTAAAGATTTAAATTTAAGCCAGAACAGCGTTATGCAACTTTTAAAAAGGAATAAATATAAACCTTTTCACATCCTTCCTGTTCAACATTTAAATGAAAATGATCATCGACACAGAATAGTGTTTTGTTAACAAATCATCGACAGATATAATGAAAACCATGATTTTTTGCATAATGTGTTTTGGACTGATGAGTCGTCCTTTTCTACTGCTGGTTTATTTAACATGCATAACAATCATCATTGGGCCACAGAAAATCCTTATATGGTGAAAAAACTAAAAAACAAGGACGTAAAACTGTTAATGTATGGTGCGGGATACACCGAAACAAAATAATTGGTCCATTTTTTTAAATACTCTCACAGGTGATGTTTATCTTAACTTACTACAAGAACAAGTTGAAGAATATTTGGATAACTTGCCAGTTGTTTTAAATTTAAAACCTGGCAACAAGATGGAGCTCCCCCACATAGCGTTAGGCCTGTGACGAACTACTTCAACCAAAAAATATAACCTGTGGATTAGAAAAAATGGTCCCAACCATTGGCCAGCAAAAAAGCCTGATTTAAATCCACTAGATTCTTTCCTTTGGGGTACTCCTCAAGAACAATATTTATAGCGAAGAACTATCCGGGGACACTGTGCAATTAGAACAGCTCATACTACAAGAAGTAAATATTATTAACGAAAATGCAGTGGTATTTGAAAGCGTCCGATTAATTTTTTTACAGTGATGTTTCAAATGCATAGAAAATAATGGAATTTATGTTGAAGATACAATGTAATAATTATTTTCTAACGTTTGTAAGTTTGATATTTCTGTTTTATTTGTATCCTTCTGTGTCTGCTTTTGTTTTACATTTTGTTGATGACATTTATTAGATATATAATATATATCTTGATAACCGCTAGTTATGCATAATAAATAATTAACAAATTGACAAATATTTTACGAATAAACAATTTTAAACATTGGAAGTAATTTTTAACCACTTTGACGTATATACAAAATTAATATTTGCTTTCGTAGTCAACTTATAATATATAATAATATGTAGATTTGTTGTTTTACAAATTTCATCATAAGTCAAAAACTCCTTATCCAAATATGCAATAATTATATATTTGTATTCGGAACATAACCATAAATTGAAATATGTACGAATATACAGGGTGTTCCATTCAAAAAAATCATACTTTTTGTCACACCTCGTATATTTTACAAACATTTCAAAAACCGTTAACAGATTCGGAAACTACGTTAAAAATCGTTCGGAAACGTTTTTTAAACGAACCAAATCGGCCAGAAATAACAAAAATAAAAGGGGGTTAACATTTATAATACTTACCCTGTACATTGGTTTCGATAATACTTCAGTAAGTAACAGGTGGCGCAAAAGTTATCATCCTATCGGAAGGTGATCTCATTTTTGCAAATGACATCTTATGTCATCGCGACTTAGACGTTTTTTGAAGTAGGCAGAAACAGAATACACGTAGACAAACCATGAATCGCTATACTCCTCAAGAACGCGGAATAATTGTGTCTATGTTTTTGAGAAATAGTCGGTCTGTAATTTTGGCGCAACGTGAATTTCGTCGACGATTCCGTGGTGGTGTGGCACCAACTGGGCAAACACTGTTGCGTTTAGCTGCTCGCCTCGAAGAGACTGGCTCAACACGGGACAGTAGCAGAAGTGGCCGTCCTCGGAGTAGCCGTTCGGTCGAGAATATCGCTGCTGTGGCTGCAGATGTCGAAGAAGACCCTCAAACATCAACCAGACGACGGGCCACGCAATTGGACATCAGTAGACGGTCTTTACAGCGAATTTTGGTGACAGACTTGAACATGTTCCCGTACAAAGTGCAAACAGTGCATCAGCTATTGCCTGCAGACCGCCAATTGCGTGTAAATTATAGCCAAGCTCTCCTAAACCTCGATCGCGATGAGGATGATTTTCCAATGAAAATCATCATGAGCGACGAGGCGCATTTCCACCTATGCGGATACGTGAATAAGCAAAATCATCGCTTCTGGGGCACTTAAAATCCGTGTGTAATGCACGAAGAGCCATTACATCCTCTCAAAGTCACTGTTTGGTGCGGCGTTTACGGAGGAAAGGCGATTGGTCCATATTTTTTCGAGGACGGCATCGGAAACACTGTTACTGTGACTGGTGAACGTTACAGAACCATGATCAACGACTTCTTGCTGCCGAAAATTGAGGAATTGGGTTTGGAGAACATGTGGTACCAGCAGGACGGTGCAACTGCGCACACAGCACGAGCAAATGTGGACATTCTGCAGTAAGAGTTTCCCGGCCGCTTAATCTCCCGTTTTGGAGATTTGCATTATCCCGCAAGATCGCCCGATTTGACCGTTCCAGACTTTATTCTTTGGGGTTTTTTGAAGTCACGGGTTTGAAGTCACACTTGGAGGCCCTGAAGGAGAACATCCGACAAGAAGTGGAGAATGTATTGCCAGAAGTTTTGAGAGAAGTCATGGAAAATGCTGTGAAACGAGCCCGAATGTGCATCAACTGTGGCGGCGGCCGCTTGACCGATATCATCTTCGCGACCTAATGAGAAAAAATGTAAACGTCTAAATAAACATAATCAACAAACAGAACCAATTATTTTTATTTACTAATTTACTATTAAAGTTACTGCCTTAGGAAATCGAGTGAGGACTTTTGCGCCACCTTGTATTATACTTAACTGACAAAAGACAATAGATCGTCATACTAATTACTCACTTTCTCTTGACAAATTATCTGGAGTTCCTCGGGGGTCGATAGTAAGACCACAACTTTTTTTAAATGTATTCATCTAAAACATGTTGTCTTTATATTCAGGCCAAAACTATCGAAAATGGTACACCCTGTACAAAACAAGTCTATTAACTTGCTGTCTTCGCTCAAAAGGAAATAGCTTGCGTTCTGCTTCCTTGACTTCGTCACAGCCAATTACGATCTGTATTAAAACGTCTCACTTAATTATCCGAATTCTATATAACTTTATCAAAACACGAACAACGCTCTAACAAAAATTTAAATCCGACGCGTCGCACGGAACAAAGTAAAACGTTAATCTATTATAAATGACTACAAGAACAAACGTAATTATATAACAAACATGCTGTAATAACTGTGGGTTACAAGGTTAAATGGCCGCTTTGCATGTAAGGCCCTCGACTTCGCTGTGGGGCTAACACGATATTTGATAGATATGTGTGTTTAGCCGGTTAATTTGACAAAGTATGAAATTAGCTACCACACATATATCTTCGGTGAATGGCACATTTATCGATCGTAGGTTGATTGTGCCGGGAAGTATATTAGAGGGGTAGCGTAATTTATATTTCTGTTATCTCGCCACATCAGAGTAATAAATATATGAAGTTTGGCCTTAATCTTTTAATTTGATGTAATTTATGTGATGTAAATGACGCGATTGACACGTAAATACAGCCAAGGACGCGAGTGTTATTTAACTTTTTTACCTTTTAAGTTTACCTCTTAACGTGTTTACGGAAAATCACATACATATTTCTCTAGCTTGTCTCGCGGTTAATATGGCATGTACAAGGGGATTAAGTGATTTATTCTAACTTACTTACACTTTGAGGTTCAAAAACGAAACTATGTGGTACGTAAAATATATGTTTAATTATTGTAAATTTAATACAATAATAAAATCAGTATTCAATCTTTAAGATAAAAAGTCTGTTTAATCAACAAAATATTGTTTAATCAACATCAGATCACGTCTAGTATCTGAGGTTTTCGTTTGGCAGGAGAGTTCTTGGACATTCTGTATAATCAATATAATAATCCTATAAACCACAGGGTGTTCAGTAAAGAAATGGCCATACTTTATGAATAGCTCTCAAACTAAATTAAAGTCCTTTTCTTCTAAAATCTTCTAAACTCAGATTTATACATACAGTATACAGTAAGAGTTACCATACTGCTTACTTAAATACATAGGTGGATATTAAATACATATTAAATGGTACATTTTTATGTTATAGGCGAATTGACTTGGGCCGGGGGGCTTGGTTGAACGTAAAGTTAAGAGGAGGGTCTTAGCGTAAATCTAACGAGCAACGTTGCCAGAACTAACTGTAACTGCATAATAAGTCTTTATAAAAACCCTATATTTATAAAAATGCATTGATGAATGATCAATTAACATAAGCCAATTTAATTTTCCGCGTATCGTATAATAAAAGTTTACTGGTATCTCTTTTTGTTGGGTTGAACCCAACTACGATGAAATAATTTTAAACAGTTAATATTACTTTAAACAGCTGTGAAACAATTTTAAAATATCTAATATGAATATTATGTTGTAATATTACTTGTTAACGTAATATGCGTATGATCTTTTACAGAGCATATTTTTGCAACTTTTTTGTATCTTGTTAAACAGTTTACAGTTTACAGTTTTTTTACAGTTGATTTTGTGTTGTTTAATTAATTTTACTTTTATCCTGACGAAATATTAGAGTCTTACTTGTTTCAAAACAGGTATTATGGGAACATGTATTTGGAACAGGTATACCCTGGAAAAACGAGTCTTCCTGGCAGTGGCGGTGCGTGATATTTCAAGTTAGCCATATCTTGAAAACGACGCATGGGACCCCACTTCACTTTTTAGGTGATGACTATACACCTCTTACAGAAAAGGATTTATAGTGAAAAAACCCGTCAGCAAAGTTTGCGAAAAAATTTTCAAAAAACTGGAGCACTCCCTGGGTTCTCAGTAACGCTCTGTGGAATATTTGCAGTATATTTTTTTCATAATCTAGAAACAAATATAGGGAGACGTTTTTCGATTTGTTACAAAATATTTTTGTTTCCAAAAAGTTATGGCCATTTTAATTTTGGGAAACAAAATGTTCCTATAAAATTAAAATTAAAATGACCATAACTTTTTGAAAAAAAAAAAAAAAAAAAATTGCAACAAATCGAAAAACGTCTCCTTATATTTGTTTCTAGATTATGAAAAAAAATATACTGCAAATATCCCACAGAGCGTTACTGAGAACCCAGGGAGTGCTCCAGTGTTTTTGAAAATTTTTTCGCAAACTTTGCTGACGGTTTTTTCACTATAAATCCTTTTCTGTAAGAGGTGTATAGTCATCACCTAAAAAGTGAAGTGGGTCCCATGCGTCGTTTTCAAGATATGGCTAACTGAAATATCACGCACCGCCACTCCTTCCTGGTATAAAACAGAAAGACATCATACCTTATCGTAAAATTCTAGATACCGACTCTACCTCGAGGTATCCAGCATTTTATGATAGCAGGTATGATGTGTTCATATTCTAAGGGCAGACCAGATATAAAAATATTTTGCCAATATTTTGCAAGCCGTTGCAGCCGTTTTGCAGACAATTGCGGTTTTCTTTGTCTAACAAGAGACGAAGAAAGCAATAGTATACTGCTATCATCCACTTGTGATCTACGGCAAAAACACGGATACTGTATGGCCCACTTTTATAACTGGTCATTAAAAATGTAATTGTCCTTGTAACTTTATAACTTGTGAATCAAGTTCCTTCCCGTTTTAGGTCGAAATTTTATGAGCTTCGTATAAGTTATTTTAAGTGCCATATAGACGTTTGTTGTCGTTTGTCGTTTGGTTAATTTATTAGTATGAGGATAGTTGTTTGAGGGGGGATGTACTGGCGTATGTGTTTTAGTTTACACACATATGTAAAATCATTAGCAAATGACAATATTGAATAATTATTTGTAAAAAGTTAATATAGGCCAAAAGTTTCGACCAGTGGCGGCCGGTGGAATTTGATGCTCGTATTTCCGTAAAGAGGCAAGGGAAGACATTACAGCCTTCTACTTAGGTTTAGTAAAATATGGTGCATATTTTAGGGGGTGGTTACTAGACCTAAGTAGAAGCCTGTAATGGCAAAAAAATCTTCAGGGAAAACTTGGAAACGGCTTGCAAAATATTGGCAAAATATTTTTTTTCATAATCACCGAGGAAATACAATTTTTTTATACTTGTCATTTTTGCAAAATTCTTATTTTTTCTTAAAGATACAGCTATTGTAAAATCTCATAAATGAAATGTTGTGATGAACTAAAATTCAAATTTCCATAACTTTTACAGATCTCAAAATTTCAGAAAATCGCAAGTATAAAGAAAATTGTATTCGTTTGGTAATTATGAAAAAAAATATTTTGCAAGATCTGCTCGGAGGCAGCCATTTTTGGAAAAATGCTGTCGCAAGTTTTCCCTGAAGATTTTTTTGCCAGTATAGCCTTCTACTTAAGTCTAGTAACTAACACTGCATTCGACCCTAAAAAAACGCGTTATTACCGCTTAAGTCCGTACTTGCAAATAAAAAAATTAACAGTTGAAGCAAGGAAAAGAAACGCAGTCATGTTTTTCAAAATGTTTAACCGATTAATCATTGATATCGTCGGAGAGGGCCTATTGGGAAATTGTTCGTTAAAAATGGCTTTTATCCCTCACAAACCATCAAAATACCATTTAATTATTTGAACTTTTTCGTCAATCTAATAAATATACATTTTTATTTTTATGAATGTATGTAGTGCTTCTACAATACCCTCGTAATAACGCACCTTTCTAATCAGTCAATAGATAAATGGAATAAAATGGTATTTCAAATTTCAACCCAAACAGCTCCACAGACAAGCCGGATGGCTGCCATACGCCAGCGCTAGCGATTGGATCGCGATTGGTTCCCACCTTGTATTTAGGCGGTGGTGACGTCTACTCAACAAAGAAGTTAACTTATCAATTCCCCTTCATTCTGCTATATACGCATTAGGGTGACGCGTACTGTATATCGTTATTTACTTAAAAATGGTCTTTATTCGTAATAGAAAAGAGTACCTTAAACATATACAGTGTACAAAAAGCTGAAAGAACAATGATATATTTACAACAATGGCACTTACAATTACAAGTTGATTCTACAAACAACTTAACACTGAGTTAATTTTAATAAAATTTTAACAAAAAAAATCTGTTATTTTAGTTTGTTTTTGTATATTTTGTTTTCTGAAAAGTTTCTATCGATAACTTTTTCGAAATGTAGCAAAAGCAAAATCTGTTTTAGACTCTTTTATTTTAGATTTTGATTAAATGTGAAAAAAATGTTGAATCGTTTGAATCGCTGAAAATGCATCGTTTATAGAAGGTGGTTGAAAATCGATTATTTCGTCCATTTCTATATCTTCGTTTCGAGTTCTTCATGAATATTTGTTCCCAAATATCTTGAGTTGCTAAGTTAACTACAGGTAAAGTGCCAACCCATTGTTTTCATTCTTTTCATTTTGTAGTCGAAGCCATTCTGCTAGTGGTAGTAAATCATCTTTGCCAAAAGAGTTTTCTGTTGCGTTTAATTTGAATCCAGTATGTGTAAAACAATTGGCTATGGTACTTTGAGAAGCAAGATCTTTTTAAAATTAGAGAAGTGGTTCCAAGGATGTCTAGTTTTTGGGTAATACCTTCTTCTTCAACGTCTTTTAAAAGTTTCATGATTTGAAGTTTTCTAAAATGTGTTTTTAGAGACACATTTTTATACCCTGGTCCATTGGTTGAAGAATTAACGTGGTATTTCGTCGAAGTACAATAAGTTTTATAGCTTTTAAATTCTGAATATTAGGGTGAGCTGGACAGACAATTTTTTCAAAGAATGCCGATGTCATCCAACCTCTTGGATTATTTTAATATTCGACAGGTAGGGATTTAACATTTTTAATACATCAAGGCTGCTTAGCTTTGCCAATAACTTTTCTTTTAAATCGGAAAATTACTTTTTCCGACCGCTCGAGTCATATTTGCTGCAACAAGAACAGTTCCTTGGAAAGTTTGCCTCCAACACACTTTTCTCCTTTAAATATCATTGTTTTATCTGGCAGCTTTCCAAAAAATAAACCGGTTTCATCTGTGTTGAAAATTTCTTCGTCTTTGTATCATTTTCTTAAATTTGGCCACTCTGTGGTTAACCAATCGTTACACACCCTTTCGGTACATCTGTTGCTTCCCCACTTATTTTACCAAAAAAAAAAATGTCTTTCGAAATCGCTGAATCCATCCAACTGAACATTTGAAATCTTACTGAATTTTTGAAAACTGAACATTTGAAATTTAAGTTGTCTACTCTAGATTGGTTAGATGATCTGATCTTTTTACTGGTGTAGAACTGTTCACAAATACACTCTGTATTTTATAATTAGAATGTATTATTATAATGTAGATAATATAATTCATGTATCATATTATTTTCCAAAATTAACTAATGCTTTAAACGCAGTTTTTCTCTCAAATGGTTCAATTGAGCGACATGCCAGAAGGATAGTTTTTTTTTAAACAAGTCGAATCATATTTCAAAATAACTCATTTCTATCCTTAAAAAAAAAACCTGAAGGAGGCTCTCAGAACGCCCTGTGCATAAAATGCAAGAAATAAGTAGATATTCGTATTTACCACCAAAAATAACCTTTTTTTTTTTTGGTGGTGGTTTTCCAAAATTTGAGTAAAGTTAACCAATAAATAAATAAATCATCGTACAAAAAATTAAATAAAATAAATTAACTTTCCCAGGCTCATAGCTTCTTAGGGAAACAAGATTGTACTAAGTAGGGTCCGGTCCAACTAAAATGTGTTCAATAACGTAGGGTCGACGCTATAAAATTCTATGATTAAGCGCCTTGTAAATTATATACGCGTATATTTCTTGCCTGTGCATACCACTGACCGATACTGCTAACGCGCCGGAACTCGCGTACGCGCGGTAGTACTCCGGTCCTGTTACGGGAGCGCTGAATAGTTCAATGCAGTTTACCATGTGTGAGAGCAAAGGGTCCGGACCCTAGTCCTAAGGTAAGTTGACATAAATTACTTTATTTTCCTGGAGTGGGTACTGGAACCTTCGGCGTAGAAACAAAAAACTGGACGTTTTCCACGAAACACCGAACTACTACACTTTTCTCAACGCGCGTTTCGCCAACCAAGTTGGCATCATCAGGAGAAGATTAAAACTGAACAGTTTTAATCTACTGACTAAAACAGTTGTAATCTTCTCCTGAAGATGCCAACTTGGTTGGCGAAACGCGCGTCGAGAAAAGTGTAATAGTTCGGTGTTTCGTGGAAAACGTGCAGTTTTTTTTACTTTATTTTCGCCCAAAGAAGCGATTCCTGAAGCATGGCCCATTCTTTACGTGTATAATGGTGAATGCGCTAGGTGCAAAAGAACACGAGTGGGTCTTACATCATAAATATTACAAAAATGTACAAATTTTCCCTCTGAAGCGAAGGTTTGATGATATATCATTTAATTACATTGTTACTATCGAATTTTGTGTGGGCACCTTTACGTGTTGCAGAAGCGTTGGTGTTACTATGAGAAATGAAATTAATAAAACGTTGTTATTGGATATGACGAGGCGCGAAACTTTAACAGCATTGGAGTGAGTTTACTGTCAGAGATACGTCCACAGAAAATATAACGCAAGACAATATACGAGTCGTATACTTTTCATTCTCTATTCAAAACTGCTATGATTTTAAATTTTATTGCAGAAATTAACAATAAAAAAATCTCCAGCGTAGGAAATTCGTTACATTAAAATAAAACGTTTATAATTAACACTATTTGTCAATTTTAGGTTCTGAAATGTTACTAATAAATTGCCGACATTCCCTACTGTAAGATAAAAACTTCCTAATAAATACGTAGGTACAATTTTTTGCTTGACAATCGAACGACAAAAACTAGCAAGCAGCAAAAAAACAAACGTGAAATTTAAGAAGTTGGCCATTATCTGCTTTAGTGAAATTACCTAGAAACGTGCTTGTCATTATCTCACGGTACCGTAAGTAAAATAGAGAAGCAGTTTCGGAAACGTGGACCTGTACGGCAGCTAAAGAAAAATTCTCTCAATAAACTCAGTGATGATCAGAAATTGGATGTAATGCTTATGCTTGAAGAAAATCCACATACGTCGAGTCGTCAAACAGCTTCAGCATTAAATATTAGCCATTCCTCGATTTTTCGCGTATTGACAGAAAATCAGATGCACCCATATAAACTGGTACCAACTAATGAGCTCACGGAAGACGATTTTGATAGACGAATTCTATTTTGAGAACAAATGATGCAAATGATAAATGACAATACTATAATACTACAATATAATACAAAATGTTTTATTTTCGGATGAATCTACATTTACATTTCACGGCCATGTTAATCGTCAAAACTGTCGTTACTAGTCGAGAGAAAATCCTCACTGGATGAGGGAACTACACATGCAAAACACTGAGAAAGTTAATGTTTGGGCAGGAATAATTGGAGAAAATATCATTGGTCCCTTCTTCATTGACGGCAATTTGAATGGAGAAACTTATTTAGCGCTGCTCCAAAATAATTTTGTACCGACGATGGCAAACTTGCATCCTGCTGAAGGGAAACCCACAACTTCCAGGTAATGCAATATGGTTCCAGCAGGATGGTGCACCAGCACATTACGAAGTCAATGTACGGCAAGATCTCCACATAATCTTTCCAAATCGCTGGATATGGAGACGTGGTTCTGTAGAATGATCTCACGCCGTTAGAATTCTTCCTATGGGGATATGTAAAAAGTATGGTCTACAAAACCAAATCGGACGATTTAGCTGACTTAAGATGAAGAATAACACTTGTAATTAGGTCGATTACCCCGCAGATGTTAACTAACGTTAGAAGACACTCCCATTTACATCTATAGATGCTACCAAGATGCTGCGGCATGCATTTTGAACATCTGCTGCATTAATAATCACAGCCGCACAAAAAAAAACAAATACCCCACAACCTAATAACTTCATAACCCCATAGCCACATAACCCCATAACCCTAAAACCCGGTAAAAAAAGTTTCTGACATGGGGGTCTAACTATGTGTACTATATGTTTTTGGAGTCTGCTGAATCTGCATCCGGGGTCAGTTTTATCCCAGCTCGTTAGAGTTCGGCCATAACCTCAAAAAACACTCTGAAATACACCATATCCGTACACTACAAACCCTATGGCTGTTAATCCTCATGATACTACAATACAATAACCCAATAACCCCAGAGCCACATAACCCCACAGCCACATAACTACATAACCCTATAATTCGTTGCTGTAATCATGTAACGCAATGTCTCACAATGAAACTGATTTTACAGTTCTCAAGCAATTATACACCATAAAGAAATCTCTGAATAAATAAATAAATCTGTTAATTAATAAATAAATCTCTGAATAAATAAATGAATCTTGTAATAAATTAATTGGGTTATTGTATTATAGGATTATGAGGTTTCGAAGCCATAGTGTTTGTGGTTTTAACGGATATAGCAAATTTGAGGGTGGTTTTTGAGGTTATAGCCGAACCCAGACGTGACCCCGGATTCGGATTCAGCGACCCCAAAAACATATAGTACACATAGTGAGACCCCCAGGTCAGACTTGGGGTTGTTTTTTGTGTGTTGCTGTGTAATGGTTTGTTTTTTATTTTAATTAACGAATTTCCTACGCTGGAGAACCTTTTTTTTCTCGTTAATTTCTGCAATAAAATTTAAAACCATAGCAGTTTTCAATAGAGAATGAAAAGAACTTTCAAATGAAGTATCACAAGCTCCTACTTCCAATTTGAAAATTTAGGGCTTGTAGCTGTCACCTGAATGGGGTTGAGTTTAGGGATGACATTTTTACGTCGCAAGATGTCATTTTAGAATTAGAAATTGACATGTCTCAGAATTTTCTAAAAAAATGCATATAATGGAGCTACTGAATTTATTCCATTTGGCTGTTCCACACCAAAACTTGGGAATTAAAAAAATAAATAAGATAAGATAAACTCTGTTGGCATAAAAACGAGAAATAAGATAGAGACCCACTGAAATGAGATTTTAGCAAATCCCAGGTAAGGCTTTTCCTTCCATAGATTTAAATTAATTAATGGTTAATAACCAAAAGGAAAAAACCTCACCTGTGATTTTCAAATCCTGGAGTAATGTATATGTCTTTGTAATTTCCAAGCTAGAACCAAATATGGCCACGACACCACGAATCCAGTATCGATTAGGTCAATCTATCGTATATCTCGTGCATCTAAAGGTGCATATATTTTGGATTCAGATACCTCTAGTATGTGAATCCAAAAATCTGTTCGTACTCAGTACGCAAAATTGATTTAATACCGAACCAAAAACTATTCAAGGGCACCTCGTGTTCCTAATTCGCCAAAATAAACAATGAAATATAAACAACACCAGCTAGAATTTATATTTCATCAGTAAGTACGTCAATCAACAAAAATATGAAAATTATAAAGGATTAAGAAAATAAAGACAGTTATAAGAAAGTCAGCTAATCAAAATGGATCATTAAATCAATTACCTGCTGTAGACTCGACCGGTGGATTCGAGCGATCACCAAAGACTTGTTCAATCCGAAGGATCGCTGAAGCAATATCTATCCTTCTTCTGTTCTTTTCTGAACATGCACAAATCGTAAATTTTAAGGTGGATTTACAACTTCATTTGTAGTTAAGGTACCTACGTTTATATTGTACACCGATCTGAACTGACTTGGTAATTGAAAAAAAAAACATTAGAGTGAGTTGGAATGAAATAAATGATCTTAGCTGATGCTTACCTGTTTTAGTTATTGATACGTACCTGGTACACGAGAATATAACGAAATAAACTGTAATTAGGTTAAACTTGATAACTCTTATAACAAAGGCGCTGTTGATTTCTTGAATACGTAATTCGATATGCAAAGTCACAAAAAATTTTACACAATTTTAAAGAAGTGATGAGCGTTAGGTGGTGCCCTCTGCTAGTTATATTGAGTCTGAATCTGAATCTATGAATTTCTCACCTAAAAAAATAAATCTCTAATTTACCTCAATTTATTCGGAAATTATAGAGAAAAGTTGAAAACTAAATAGTCAACCATTGAAGTAAACTGTAAGTTTATACCCATCTTGTATACCCGCGACCTTTTAAACCAAGTCTGCAAATACATTTTCAAGAACATATATATTTCTGAAGTCAGGAAAATGTTTCGTTAGGTAATAAAAAATGTGCGTGTATAAAAAAAATGTTCTCTTTCAAATAACACGGCGTGTTAACTTTGCAATTTTACGTTTCCTTTCTCAGCCTGTTCTGGGAGTCAAACACAGCCATGAAACTTTTGTATTAAATATTTTCACCTCGTATTTTATATCTTGTATACGTACTATTCTAAATGACGAAAATATCGCACTCTTTTAATGTTCAATCATTCAGAGAGCCCCTTAAAAATCAGTTTACTGTTACAAAGTGTACTGCAAATATTCGCGTCATTGTCGTTATATGACTCTACGTAATAGCCTGCAATCGAGCTAGTCACTTGCAGGACTGTTTAACGTCTGTAACGTTGTAAACATAAAGAATATTAAAATATTGCCCGGAAACAGTTTCAGTTCTGTTTGATGTCGATATTAATATCATTCAACCTATTAAGTTGGCTTACGAAGTGCAGCGCCAGGAACTGCAGTAGAGTTGACGGCGTGAGTGCAAGGTTTAATACCTTGTCCATAGGCGTACACAAGGGGGTAAAACAACAATAAGATCTCGTGACATTTCAGCGATGTCACGTGGCTTTTTTTAAATTAAGATTAAAATATTGATTTTTCTAATATTATTACTTTTTTTTTAATACAATTAAAGGCAAATGTTACCCTCCCCATCCCTTTTTACATTTTTTAAATTTGTAATTTCTACCTTATAAAAGCGTTACATTGTTTTGTTTGCATTAGGCTATAATTACAAACAAATATATTTTATAGAAAGTTTTTGATATTATTGTTTAATATAATTCAATGTAAATTCCCCCTCACCCCACTCATACACCTTATGCTTTTCTAATAGATTTTTTTGAAAAAATACATTGCTTTATTTGCATGTGGATGGAATTTTAAATACATTTATTTGGCGGTGATTTCAATGAAAAATTTAGATGGCGGCTCAGAAATATTCATGAATCATTTTTTTCGTATTAGATACAGTAAATTTTTCAATACTTCAAATGTAAATAAATGAACATCTAAACGTAAATTTAGTATATTTGATTTCAACATTTCGAAACTTTCGGATTTGAGAAATTTTATACTGTAAATACAGCATTAGTCTTTATTTTCTGTCTTTGTCGTTCTGTATTATTTTCACAAACAATTTTTCGATTGAGCGTGGTAAGTGAAATTTTGAAATTAGATTCTCAAGAGGTTTCAACATCTCTTACGCCAGGTATTCGACTAAGTGGTCGTCATTTTTCCAGTAAAGTTCAGTCTGAAAACAATGATAAAAAGTTATCACGTCAATGTAATTTATGCCTTTTGCTCAATAATAGAAGCCGATCTATATACGAGTGTAAAGTATGTAGTAAAACTATATGTATTGCACCCTGTTTTGAAAATGTTTTTAATAATAAATAAAAAACAAAAAAAGACAAAAAAACGAATAAAAAAAAAACAAAAAAAGAAACGTAACTCTGCCAAAGTTGTTCCAAGCTCGTATTCAAAAGAGGAGGGTGTTTCAAAATCGTTCACGCGAGGCCAAGGGGTAGTTTTTACCCTATTATAGGGGTTGTTTTTGGGTTTATTATTTTTTTGACGTCAGGTTTGGATTCAGCGTCGAAAAAACATCGAAAACTAATATTTTTTCGAATTTGAAATTTTTAACACGGGCTGTTCCCTTCCGGGCCGGAAAGCCAATATATTGGCTCACCCCGTGATCTACACTTTGCCTATGATCAGTCAATGATATAAGATACTTTTTATACCAGTTTTCTGAGGGCGGTATGCCCCTCTGAAATCCCGGCCCTCTAAAGGTTCTGTATCTAATTAGTTGTAGGTACTTAAGCAGGGAAAACTACAATTTTCAAAAAATCGATTTTTTTCCCTATTTCGAAAGTACAATATATTGAGAGTATACTGGAAAGAGGAAAAATCTAAATATTAAATATTTACGGAGTTATCGCACATACTCGAGAGCGCCGGGGCTCTACCTCATACCACAATACAGTAAACTAGCGAGTCAGGTAGCCGGAGCGCTTGGGGTAGAGTAACATTTCATTCATAATACCTTTTGTGAATAAGAGGTGGTTGAATGTTTATTATATGCAGCTGGAATCGCTGATAAATCGGTACGTCGCTAAAACTAATAGTTTTAATGTATTGGAACTTTGAACGCGATTATCTCGGAACTGTATTTTCAAAAACTGCTCATTCTGTAACTCACAAAGTTATTGATCGATTTGCATATTGGGAGGATGTACCTAAAGTTTTAAAGATATCGCGTAATTACATTACTTTTTGGGTTAGAAATTGTTGAAAAAATAGTCGACATTTTGAATATATAATTAAACATCCTACTTAAAAAAAGGAAAAAATGTTTTTCTATTCTTCAAGGTTGTAATAAAATAATGTTAAAACTTTAAAATGCGATTATTTTATCACCTTTAAAAAAATTCATAAAAAAACACTCATTTTCGGGAGTCCAAAGGGTTTTCCCCCCTTAATCAGTTACAATCTCTAAAAAGTTGTGAAACAATTATCCAATTACCCCTTTAATCACAGTTATTACTAGAGTTGACCAAATGTGCCGCGGCACATAGGCGTACACATCACAATATAATACATATAATAAAGCAATAAATTCTTATATGTATGTAAAACTTAACCCTCTTAATCATTTTGACGACGTAGCTTGGTTAACAGTATTATACAAACTGGAGAAGATTTGTAAAAACTTTGTAGCTGCAGATAAGTTTCTATAGCTCTCTCCGAGAGTCTTGTTCGCTGTGGTAAAAATATATGCTTATATTTTGAGGACGAGAATTCAACATCTACTGATACCAGGTGTGTAAATTAAGTAATAAGTTTTTTTTTAATTTATTTTATTCGAATAGAATTACAATTCAGTATTGTCTTCTTCAGCTGGTGAGTTACAGCCGTTTGAACGTTTTCTATGGTCCCAAAATGACGTCCTTTGAGGTGAATTTTCAATCTCTTGAAGAGAAAAAAGTCACAAGGACTGAAGTCAACCGAATAAAGAGACAGAGGAGCCACATTAATGTTTTTACCGGCTAAGAACTCGTTTACTGAAATGGCTGTGTGACAAGGCGCATTTTCGCGAAGCAACATCCAGTTGTTATTGATGTTTGATCTCACACGCATAACCCTTTTTCAAAGTTTTTCAAGAACCTCTCTATAAAAGTGTTGATTTACTACTTGGCCTGGAGGCACAAACTCTTCGTGAACAATATCCCGGCTATCAAAAAAGCAAATCAGCATGCATTTGATCTTCGACTTGCTTTTTCTTGCTTTTTTGGGTCTTAGAGAGCTTTAATTGTGCCATTCCATGCATTGGCGCTTGGTTTCGGGGTCGTACCCAAACACCCAAGTCTTATCACCAGTAATGGACACATTCCATAAAATGGGGATCGTTTTCAATCGATTCCAAAATGTCAAGACACCTTTCTCTCCTGACATCCTTAAAAAAAAACGACGTTTTCCACGAAACACCAAACTACTACACTTTTCTCGACAACTAAATTCTAACCTACACACTTGCAGTGGTGTGATTCAAATTTAACTTTTCCCCGATCATTTTTGTCGTCAACCTATGATCTAAACGCACAAGATCCCCTATTCTATCGACATTTTCATCGGTTCCTTAACATGAAGGCACTCCATTGCATCTTCAATCAACTCTCTTCATTCTAAGAATACCTTAAACCACCGAAAAACCTGGCTGTTGAAAAAACACTGTTTCCGTAGGCGTGGTGAAGTTTTGCAAAAGTATCCGTTACGCTGTGTCCAAGTCTGAAGCAAAACCTGATAGCACACCGTTGTTCAAAATTAATGTCACTCATTTTTAAAACGCAACATGAAAAACTGGTTTATGAAAACAGTTAAAAAGTACAAACAAATGACTCTAAAAAGTTCAAACTTGCACTAAAGGTGCATTACATGTTAACCTACCGTCTTTCCAAGTTCCGTCCCCGCAGTGTTGCTAGATCAGTCTCATTACTTAATTTACACGCCTCGTAATACAGGCAAAATTAAAAGTATTTGTACCCACTTAACGGATCTACAGATGCACACATTTGTCTTTATTTGGTAAAACTGATATCTTTCATTAATACACTTTCAAACTTATTTTTATCTGGCTCATTTATTGCGTCTCCTACAGCTTGTAGAAGGGAATTTACTTCGTACTTACACTATTTGTAACGACTCCGCTAATGACAATGTACTGTAATTTATGCCCGGTATGTTCTGTATTTTTTAATCCTTTACTAAGTCACTGCGTACAATTAGTATACAGTAAGCGGCACCCTAATGCGTACATAGCCGAATGAAGGGCAATTGATAATTTAACTTCTTTATTGAGCAGATGTAAACATGAGGTGAGAACCAATCGCGATTCAAGTCGCTAGCGCAGGCGTATGAAAGGCGTCCGGTTTGTCGGTAGGTCTATTTGAGTTCAAATTTGAAATACCATTTTATATTTTATTCTGGTCTAATGCCTGATTAGAAAAGTGCGTTATTACTAGCGTATTGTAGAAGCACTACATACATTCATGAAAATAAAAATGGATATTTATCACATTGACGAAAAAGTTCAAATAATTAAATGGTATTTTGGTGGTTGGTCTGTAAGGGATATAAAATTTGATATGAGCATATGCTACTTACATGAACATGGTGATTACGTCAGATTTCGGCGAATCTCAACAGAGGCGGACTCGGGTCATTATTATTACAAAAAGTTCACAGAAACGTTCACAGAAAATTAAAACGTACTTATTAAGAGGCTAACTATTACAAAATGGAGTCGTATTATGTGTGGTAATGTTAGTGATCCCGAAACATGGCACTTAAAAGAACTTACCCACGAAGCTCATAAAATTGTCAAACAATTGGCAGCACAAATTGTGCCAGCCAATTTACAGCACAAATTGGCTGGCACAATCGAAAAAATAATTTTTTTGAAAAATTTGTATTTGTATATTTGAAAAATTTGTCAAAAAAATGTTTTTTTTTTTATTCTCTCCAACGAGTAATGTTTTTGAGCAAAAAATAAGGATTGTCGCCAAAAAAATCATATTGAAGTTGAAAAAGTGCCTAAAAATCGAAAAATTGTTACGGTGATTTTTGGCCGAAACGATAAACTTAAACCTTCGGGGCACTAAGAAACAAAATCGCAGCGCTTTGCAACTTTGAGGGTTTTTTGGGGATACTTTGAGGTATAAAAAAATACCAACTATATCCTTCGTTCATCCACTATATCCAGAGTTATACCAAATTTTCCAAATATCCTTAAATTCGCAAATTTTTAACTTTTTTCAGCCAACATTATCGCTTCAAAAATTTTTTTTTATTAATCGCCCCCGATTGTGTCTTATAGAGAATGTTTTGCAGTTTCCAAAACCCTACCTCCATTTTCTGTACGATCATTAGTTCCCGGGTAATTGATTGTCAAAGTGGAAAAGGACTTTTTTGCTTTGATCGACGATAACTCCGCGGCAAATCATCGTATGGAGCTCGTTAAGAGGTCAAATTAAAGCTGATTAAATTGTCTAAAAGAGCTTTATGGTCGCATGATGAACAAAAAATGTTTGTAGTCCACAGACCATTTTAAAGACGAGCAAAAATTTGTATTTTTTTTTGTTGGTTTTCGGTTGATTACGTGAGAACCGCTCCTGCTAAAAAAATTTAAAGTACAGATCTGAAAACTAGACATTTGAGGCTACAATTTTCTTTTTTTATTTCCTGTACGACCATTTTTCTCCGAGTAATCCTTTGTTGAAAATCACCCAAAAATTTGTTAACGGTTTGAAATTATCTGAATCTTACATTGGCTTACACTGAAAACATTTTCAGAACAATCAAGGTGATATAGTCAGATTTTTGTTTGCGAAATGCCAAAACAGTTAAATAGTTGCTGCCAAGATTTAGTAGTAGTATCTTTGATACGCAACTTTGAAAAAGAACGAGTCAATAATGAATAGTCCATTGCTATCGTTAACAGCTGTTAGAAAGGTGATTAAAAAAAAATATTAATTAAAACTACAGTCCGATATTGTTTTAGCGTGTAACAGCAGCCTTAAAACTTAGTATATTTACGCTTAATTCTATTTCACAAAAAAAACAATAAAAAATTTGAAATCATCTAGAAAGCGTAATCCTACCAAGAGGATTACAAATACTGTAGCATTCAACACAAGTGTTAAATATTCGTAAAATTCATAATAAATGATATGTATGTACAAACAACTACACTGAACTATTTGTAACCGAATCGTGTTTGTGAGAAAATCTTTTGTGTTTTTTTTTTTTAATTATTTATCTTTTTAATGTTGAAAAAATAAGTTATTTAACTATCAACAAAGACAAAAAATCCATCCATATGTTAGTCAAAATTATATCTAAATACTGAATAGTTTTATAACAATCTGGCATCAGTGCGCTCTGAAACTTAGACACGTGTTTGACGACGTGCATCGGCTTTTATGTTGTATGAAGTATATATTAAACGTGGACCATAAATTTCTACTTTGGTATTTCTATACAGTATGTATGCAGTATATATAGCGTGTCCAGAATTGACGATCGATGTATTGGTATCTAGGAAACTATAAGAGATAGGAAAACGGTTAAATTGGTAAAGTTGAGGAGTTGAGGAATTTTATGAGTAACTTAATTTTATGAGAACACCGCTTAGAGAATACCTCCATCATTATTTTTTTGTTTATGAGATATCTTGGAAAACCCGAAAATCTGGTAAGTTATTTATTTATATATATATATTTTTAAACCCTTGAATACGTTATTAAGGACACTTTTTGAATACATTTAATTTTTTTAATCAACATAATGTTTCGACGTTTCGACTTTCTGAAACCATTGTCAACTTTATTCTTATGGCAGCCATTTGTTATTCGATGTTGTGTTATTTCAACAGTACTCATTTTTCTCGCTTCAACGATCCCTAATCTTTAATCAAAAAAATAAATTTAAGTATTTTTCTTTCCTGAAACATGTCATAAAATGTATAGAAGTGCGTGAAGGCCATTTCGAACATGTGTAAGTTTTGATTTTCCGTTTCTGTTGTATTTTATAGTAATTGTAGTTTAAGCTAATAAATTATTTAGGAATTGAATGAGGATTCTACAATTTTTTAAAGCAAACCTGTTTTTTTTTTTAATCGAGATAACTTTTTTGTTTTCCGTAGCCACCTTTTTATCAAAAAAGTAAACGTCCTTAATATAATAAAGCCAATATTTTGATTTACAATTTTCAGGAAAACGATAAACTTTTCGAAATTTGAAGAATAAGATTCTTTTAATTTCTTAATTATTATGTAACAATATGGTGTTAGTAGATTTAAGATTGTATAATTATGGCCCAAAAACAAGTTTCCGGTTAACTACCCTTAAGTTTTAAGTGAAATCTGTCTTCTAGATAGATTCTTTTCTGAAATAAGTGAGATGATTATTTGCTTGCTGTGAAAGAGCGTTCATGCCATTTTTAATTTATTCCATTAATAATTCATTATTTTAAACATTTATACATATGACCGAAATATGTTAAAAAAAAATTAAAAATGGAAACTTTAATGGGCTGTAGCTTCGCAAGGATACTTAATCGTATATATGTAGGTAAATTGTGTTAAATCGACATGATTTTGATCCATAAACATGCTTTTAAATTTACGACTTATTTTTTAGAATCAACTTGTATTTCGCGGGCTCATAACGATAAGGTTCTAACTGCACTTTTTTCAGAAAATGAGAAAATTACATGACAAGGTTCTATATGCATTCCTCTTTCGTGTCAGTATTCAAATATGGCGCTATTTCTCTCCAAAATCAGTATTTAACAGGTTCAAGGTTCTAACTGCAGTTAAAAATTGTCTTCTTTTATGGGACAAAGTTCTAGATGCTTTTCTTGCACATAGAACTCAGTTCCACCTACTGGTTACCTGCAGTTAGAATCTTGTCTCATACAAAGAAAGATCTATGTATTATTTGTGAAGAAACAGAATTAACAAAAAAGAATGAAGGGGAAATATCAGATGAAAAGTTGCAGAGTTATAATACACATATTGACTTGAAAAATAGTATGAGGAAAGAAAAATCCAGTGACAAATCAAATGTGTTATTGCTTTGACTTACAAAATGTAATAACTGTACCAACAAGTAACATTGGTCCTTTCTTTTACCTACCTAAATTGACATGTTACAATTTAACTGCTACATTATCAAGTCCAAAAAAAGTGTATACTGCTATATGGACAGAATATACTGGAGGCAGATCAGGAAATGACTTAGCTTCTGCTTTTAGTAAAATATTGAAAAGAGTAGCAGAAGAAAACAATATAACAAGTCTTGTTACATGGAGCGACTCATGTATACCCCAAAACAGAAATAAAATGATGTCGTTTGCGATTCTGCATTTTCTCAAAACACATCCTCGTGTAGAAAGTATCACTATGAAATACTCCGTTCCAGGGCTCTCAGGAGTACAAGCAGTTGACAATACACACAGTCAGATTGAAAAGTGTTTCCAGAAAAATAATTTCGTTTCACCGATTGGCCTTATTAGGGTTCTCAAATTGGTAAATAAAAAAATCCGTTTATTATTCTACAACTGAAAAAGACTGATTTTAAATATTTTGCTGAATGTACAAAAAATCATAATTACAAGGTAATATTACTCTAAAGCTGTTGTTATTAAGTACTCTCAAAATTTATTCATCGTCGAATATAAAACAAAATATGATATGCCTTTTGTGGCAGTAAGTATTGCACAAGATATTGAAAAAAAGAGTATCATCTAGAGCTGTAGGTAAACAAAGAGATAGTTCCAGAGCAGGTGTAATGGAGGATTATATTCTTAAAGAAATAAATAAGACTGAGCAATTGCCAAAATTTTAAAAAGATGCTTTGTTATCTATGTTTAATGTAATGTCAGAACAAGATAGATTATTTTATAATACTATTTTCAAGATATAATATATTTATCTTAAAAATATTTGTTATATATTTAACTAATAAAGAAGTATTTTGATTATTTGCCTATTTTTTTTGTAAGCAGCCAATGTTCCTTTTTTCAAGATACAACCTTGTGCCATAAACTAAATTGCAAATTTTATGGGACAAGGGTGTAACTGCATTATTTTACAGATTTTTTTCTCAAACGATACATTATAAACTAGTATAGTATATAGAAAATGAAAGCTTACTTTTTAATAACAGAAAAAAAATTGGGAGATTAAGTACAATTAAAAAGTATGTTGGAATATAACTGTCAGAGTTTGATTGCCATTTTCTAAAAAAATAGCTCAATTGCAGTTAGAACCTTATCGTTCTGAGCCCGCGATATGTGTAAAAATAAAATACTGGCATATTTCACACCCCGTTGTAAACGCTCCCTCAAACCTCCCTGTAAGACCTGCCACTGGCATCGCTTTATTCTTGAATTCCGTTATTTCCGTGACAGTTTAGCAATCAAACTCTCGAATCGAATGCTTAATATAAAATCTACCATCGGCTTTGCAACTGAGGACCGGATACAAATTATGGCATGTTCCGCATTTCATGATAATTCAAGGGTTGGTGAGCAAACAACTGTAGCAGGCAGCTTTTAATGAGTTTGCCTCTAAAATTAACTCTGCTCCTTTGGCTCAAATGTTTAATTGAAACAACCATTGTCTACGTCATTGTTGTATTTATCTTGTTTCAGATGTGGTCTCCTCGTGAGACGTGTTTTTGATAGGTATGCAGATAATGATTTATTCTGTATGTATGTTCACACTGTTTTGAACCAGATGGTAGAGAATAGAAGGTTTTTAAGTAAGAATAATGAAAAAAAAATAGATAATAGGTATAGGTGAGATGATTTGATGCATTCTATTTTTATGCAACTGTTTTCAAAAGGTAAAATGATATAGGAGATACTCCGATTTATTTACAATAATAAATGTTTGGAAAATGTAATTTAAAAACAGTTTTCAGTTCATTTCAGTTCAAACGTTGCTTCTAAGTTTACCCCCTACTAAGGAATTTAATTTAAAATGTAAGCGTCATTGTGAGACGTGTTTTTGATAAGAATGCAGATGGTGCTTTATTTTGTGCGTATGTCCACACTGTCTTGAACCAGATGGTAAAGAATTGTTGGTGTCTAAGTAAGAATAATGAAAAAATAGATAATATAGGTGAGAAGGAGATTTGATCTATTATATTTTCATGAATCCGTTTTCAAAAGGTAATATTATGTAGGAGATTTTTAGTCCGAATTATTTTAAGTAATAAATGTTTGGAAAATATAATTAAAAAATAGTTTTCAGTTCAGTTCAGTTCAAATGTTACCCCTAAGTTTACCCCTACTAAGGAATTTAATTTAAAATGTAAGTGTCATCCGACTCTATAACTTGTCAACAAACTCGTTTACTGAAATGGCTGTGTGACAAGGCACATTGTCGTGATGCAACATCCAATTGTTCTTGACGTTTTTCAAGAACCTCTCTGGAAAAGTGTTGATTTACTGTTTGGCCTTACGGTTTTGACTATCCCCTGGCTATTCCCTGGCTATCAAAAAAGCAAATCATCATGCATTTGATTTTCTTTTTGCTCATTCTTGCTTTTTTGGGCCTTGGAGAGTTTGAAATGTGCTATTCCATGCTTTGGCTCTTGGCTTCCGGGTCGTACTCAAACACCCAGGTCTCTTCACCAGTAATGAGACGTTCCATAAAATGGGGATCATTTTCAATCGATTCCAAAAAGTCAAGACACTTTTCTCTCCTGATGTTCTGTTTTGGAACTATTTTTGCGCAGATTTTTCTCATCCCCAGTTCGTTAGTCAAAATCTGATGAACAGTGGTATGATTCAAATTTAACTCTTCTCTGATCATCTTGTCGTCAACCGACGATCTGAACGCACAAGATCCCGCAGTCTATTGAGATTTTCATCGGTTCTTGAAGATGAAGGCCTTCCCCTTCTTGGTTCATCTTCAATCGACTCTCTCCTTCTGGAGAACGCTTTAAACCACCGAAAAACACTATTGAAAAACACTGTCTCCGTAGGCGGGTTGAAGTTTTGCAAAAGTATCCGTTGCGCTGTGTCCAAGTCTGAGGCAAAACCTTATAGCACACCTTTGATCAAAATTAATGTCACTCATTTTTAAAACGCACTAAAAAACGGTGTACGAAAACAGTCACAAAAAAAACAAATAAATGACTCTAACAAGTTCAGACTTGTACTGAAGGTGCACAACATGTTAACCTACCGCCCTTCCAAGCCCCGTCTCCGCGGTGTTGCTAGATTGGGCGTTACGTTGCCAGTAATATTACTTAATTTACACACCTCATATTTAGTCTCTTTATTAATTGATTTCAACGCTCATTATATCCATACCCATAGATCTGAATGAGATCTGAGTCCGCCCCTGATAATTTTTGTAATGACATCCTATATCTGGTGATGGCGCCCATTAAAAATCACTCGATTCACGTAACATAACACTGCTACTAGTGAACTAAAAATGATTCCGCCATGCAATTATCCCTAATTAGGCTTCTACCCTCTTCGAAAACCTTATTATTCTCGGTGAATAATTAATAAGCCTAGTAATACTAAACATTTTATCCCATTACAAAATTACCGACGGACACGTTAATGAGCGCGTGCGGAGCGGGAACAGGTGCAAGTTCTATATCTCACTTATTTGCAGATTTTCCATTGTTTCCTACTATTCCTCGGGAATATCTGAATTTTAACGGTGCACCACAACGTTAAAAACACCTGCTTCCTTTCGGCTACTAACTGCTGTGGGTCGCTAGATAAAACGTAATGGAATCCTCGGAACGCCATATTTATTGCTCCACCTTAGCATCTAATATCGGAATATATTTCCCGCAACAGCGAGAAATAAGTACAACGACTTTATTAAAACATTCTTTCTTTGAAACATTGCAGACGGCAATATTCTCTGAATATGATTTTTATAAAGTTGCATTGCAGTGCATGAGGAATATACTGCTAGGATAAATCTCCAGGAATTTTATTTTCCGACTTTTAACTACATAGACATTCTGATGATAAAAATTAAGTTACAATTCACATGCATCTATCTGTGTAATGTATACACGTGTGGAACTTAAATTTGGAAGCATAGGATATTCTATTACATGCATTTCAAATGCATGGAATATTGGTAGGGGTCGCAGCAGTAGATAGGCGGAACAGACGTCATACGTAATGTATTCCCCTACAATGTTTAAGCAGACAATCTGACGAAGTCGGTTAGACGGCACGGACAACTGACGCCTGACGGGGGGCGGCACCTAAACGCGCATTGGAGGAACACTCCGCGCGTCGTTCAAACGCACAAACTCTGCTGCAGAGTCGAAGGCGGAGCTAGAACTAGGGGAATACAGTCGTCTTGTTCTGATAGGTGAGGCTTTGGCAATATTTTATGGAACTTATTATTTTAGGTACTATCTTAGCATTTTATATGCTTCCAAATTTAAGTTCCACACCTGTATATTCCTCCGAAAACACCATTGCATGAATATGAATGTCTATTCGAGTCTCTTGAGTTATTGGACTTCTTACGTGATTCTAAAATTATCATCGTTGGTGATTTCAATATCACTGACTACGCTCAGTCTCTTTCTATCTCTCAGACTAATCCCAAACTAACTGCACTAAATAACTTCATTGGGACTTTAAATTTAACAAAAAACAACTTTATATTTAATGACTAGCGACCCGCCCCGGCTTCGCACGGGTGCACGCGGACTTTTTTGTAGACCTTTTTAAGGTGTACAATACTGTAGTACATTATTTTGATCTATCTCGTAGGGGTGTGGTCAATTAAAAAAAAAAAACAATGAACTCATATATTATAGCTTTGTGTTTAATTTTATCATATTGCATCAATATTGTTGCAAGTAAGCTTGTTTCATTGTAATTTTTGTATGGCCATACATATAGTATCAGCACTTTCATCAGCTATTCACACAAAATTATCGATTTTATCGTTCATTTTAATTAAAAAAAGTAATTACGAATTGGAACTAGCGCATATATCATGACGATGTTAAATTACTTAAATCTGGATAGCCAGAACGGATAGGCATATAATAATGCGTGGTGGACTACCGCATAGGCCAATAAATTGGTTTGTAGTGGTAACCCCAAAGACAAAATCGACAATAACGAAAATTCAGGAATATACGAAATAAGTTGTGGCGACTTTGATCAAAAGTATATTGGGCAAAAAAACGATCTATTTTGACTATATTTAAAGAACACATGGCTCATTTGAAATATGGCAGAACGGAAAAATCTTGTGTTGCCCAACACGCTTTTGACGACAACCATTGGATAGACAAAAATAATTTAAACTTAATTAGAAATGTAACAAACAGTAGACAGTTGGATGCTTTTGAAAGTTTAGAAATCATTAAGTGTAACGGTAGTATGAATAAGGACAATGGTCTGATACCCACCAGTCCACTGTTTGCTCTGATAAACAAAGACATATGTTACGGTTCAGTAAACAGTGGCAACAAATTTAGTATAAATAGTGCAAGTGTGTAGGTTAGAATTTAGTTTTAATCTTCTCCTGAAGATGCCAACTTAGTTGACGCAACGCGCGTGGACAAAAGTATAGTAGTTCGGTGTTTCGTAGAAAACGTCCAGTTGCATCATTTATGCAGTACTGTTTATACTACTATGTACAGCGTTAGTTTTTATAATTTGACAAGTTATTGCGAGTTTATTATTGAAAATAGAAAATAGTTCTTCAGACAAAAGTTATACAGTTTTGCATACATTTTTATAACACGATATGAGGAGAAAAACAATTAAACATCAGGATTCATAAACTGAATCAAGGTACTGGTGTTTTAAATAGAACACCCTATATATAAATGCATATTTTGATTCCTCGATTTTTTCCCTTTTTTATGAATGAAATATCTATGTTAGCTTCAGCAGGTCGCGACATATTTCTTTTAAAAATAAATGAATAATCTACTGTCATAAATGAATAAGTAACCTACTGTGACGTATACCTACTAGATTAATAGGCTTAAAATTTACTAGATTAATAGGCTTAAAATTGTATATAAAGAGAATATAGCCATTCTGCAGTACTAAGTTAAGCTTAATTTTCTCGAAAACGGTGCGATTTAGCGTCATGGAACAGGTATACCATTTTTGCAGTAAATTGATGGTCTTTTAAGAAAATTGTCAATATTGTCAAAATTCGTGATAACAAAAAAAATGCAATGAGAATAAGAAGTGGTATAGGGGTTGTTAACACCCTGTAGGTTTCACGCGAGAAATGACATCATATTCATGTTAGGCTATTCCAAAAACTCCCCTATACCAAATTTACGTGAAATAACTTAAAAATTGACGTGAAATAACTTAGAAATTGAAATATTTTTTCAAAGCCCATAAATTTTTAAGGAACCACAATGGTACTAAGGTAAGTTGAGATAATCAAGTTATTTTGACTAAGTGAAGCTATGTTCAATTGTTTTTTCTCATTTCGTTTTTTAAAAATGTATGCAAAACTCTATAACTTTTTGTCTGAAGAACTATTTTCTAATTTCAATAATAAACTCGCTATAACTTGTCAAATTATAAAAACTAACCTTGGACATGCCAGAATAAAGGAGAATTGATAAGTGACAACTCTCTTAGATAGAGAGACCAAAATATGAGCTGGGATCGGAATAATCGTGAGCGATGTATAGAGACATCCAAAAAAAACATCATCAACTCTGGTTATGAACGAGTGAGATGGAAATAGCGGTCATGTCTAGCTTTTCGGTTGTCAAACTTTTGACAACCGGACAAACAAACTTTTGACAAATTGACAAATTGACAAATGTCAAACTTTTGACAAGTGACTGTCACAATTTGTAAAATAGACAAAGGCATATGATGTGACAGTCTTGACAAGTAAATAAGGTTATAAATTCGATTAAGGATAGAAATACCTCTTTTTTTTCTCGGCCAACTTTGTGACGTTTTTTTTGGATGGCTCTATATTTCCTAAAAGGGTTTCTCCGACAATATGCACGGTCAATAGCATCATAATTATTCAGGATTATCATTTGCTAGTGCTTTTACGTACATATGTACGTAAGCTAAGAAAACAGGCGTCAGTACTAGGATGCAATAAAAAGGCGGAATACCAGGACGGTACTTGGTTAATTTTTGGGGTTATTGCAAGAATCTGATGTCAAAATTAAATTTTGACATAATGACAGCTGTCAATAACTTATCAAAAATGGAATAGCAAAAAATAAATAAATTTGATAAGTGTTCTTATTAGATTACATAAGGTTACGGGAAAAAAATTTCTAAAATCCAGAGCCATGTTTTTCAGTTGGAAAAATCGATTCGACTGTCAATCTGTTCATCTATTAAATCTGATTAATCTGAATCTGTCAAAAGAGGATATGCAGATCATTTGAAGAAAAAGGAATACAGTACAAAAGCGCTACAGTAAAAAAAGATAAACATATCCTTGTATGATTGATACTTTAATGTCTTGATAACAGTTTCATTCTTGTAAATTCTTTAAAATTTACAAGAAATGTTCAAATGAATTTAAAAAAATGTTCATTTTTTCAATAACATCTTAACTTACACTTTGTTGATAGTTGTAATTTTGTCCAACTAAATTTCAACATCATATTTGTGACCAGCGACGCGAAAACTTAATAATGTGCACCAAATACTAACTTTTTACATTTTTCAGGAATTTTGACAGCTGGTTGACAGCTGTCATTTTGTTAGAGTTCAATTTTGACATGACATTCGCGATCAGCGTCCCTTAATGATGTGCAGTAGATAACGACTTGTTACCTTTGTAAGGAATTTTTCCAGCTTTTTGACAACCGTCATTGTCATTGTCGAAGTTCACTTATGATATGATATCATATTCGTGATCAACGGATTCTAGAACCAGAAAACCTCTATTAATAATATAAAAAAACGTACAATTTTGTTGAAAATTTGTAGGTGATTTTCAAAGAGCTCCAATTTGGTGAAAAATGGTCGTAGGGAAAAGATAAACAAAAGAAATCGAAGCTCCATATTTCTAGTTTTTGGATCTTGAAATTAATATTTTTTAGCATCAACAGTTTTTTGAGTAATCATAAGGAAATGATATAATAATAATAATACTCACCCTATAATTACTCCGAAGAGTAACCCCTTAGGTCCCTCTCAGGGACCTGTGCGGGAAGGAGTGGCTATTATTATTATTGGCCATGGCGCACTGAGAGCGACTTAAGATTATTTCGGTAACGCATTTGCTTTACAGTTCTGAGGACACCCAGAAAACTCAGAACATTACCAAATCTAGGGCATGTGCGGTTGGATTGGCATCTATGCATCCACATCTATACACTAGTGTATTAGTGGTTGCAGATCAAGCCCTGACGGAGGAAGCGAGACAATTAAAAATCGTCTTCCCCGGCCAGGAATCGAACAACACTCACAGAGGTATCGCGACTGGAAAGGCGGCGCTTTAACCCACTCGGCTACCCGTTCCCCATTATTATAGAAACTATAATAATGGGGCACTACTACGTGCACAAATTATACTATATATATTTATATATAGTATAATATTATACTATTATACTCGTTACCGTTTTTGTTATACTCGTTAATATCTGTTATACTCGATTTTCACCTCTGGGGTACATTTCCTGCT
This sequence comes from Aromia moschata, assembly GCA_029963805.1. NCBI lineage: Eukaryota > Metazoa > Arthropoda > Insecta > Coleoptera > Cerambycidae > Aromia > Aromia moschata. The sequence continues at coordinate 6,933 of JAPWTK010000809.1, read as the reverse complement.
TTCGGCATGTCGAAATTTGAAATCAGCAACCTCGAAAACCCCCCGATATATATAGTCTTGGAATAAAAATTGCGTCTTTTATCGAATTTTCATTTATTACCCCTATCTCAAAATTTTGAGGGTGTCTTGACTATTTTGAAGTTGTATTCGGAATTCAGCGCCGAAAAATACATGCGGATACTAAGGTCAATATCCAGGATCATGATTTTTTTTGTGTAGCTGTGTTACTCGGGAAAAAAAACGAATGTACAGAAAATTCAAGTCGATTTGCAATTGAACACTGCAAAGAATTCGTTAGAAGCAGTTGTAATTGGTTTATTTCTAAAAAAAAAAAAAATAATCGGAATGAAATTGTTGCCTAAAAAAAGAGATAAAAAATTGCATAATTAGGGATATTTGCATAACTTGGCATAACTTTGCAAATAATGGATAGACTAACGATTTTGGCTGCAACTTTTCAACCTTAAAGTATCCTGAAATAAACCCTGATAGCGCTGAGGTTTTTATTTCATAGTGCTCAGAAAGACTGAAATTGTCGTTAAAATGACACGACTGAACGCAGACACGACTGAAATTGTCGTGTGCTGAAAATAAATGTAAGGATCGATTTTGTACCTTTTTTGTCTTTCACGTTTTTTCACGTTTTTTTAAGTTAAATAGTTTTTTTAGCAATCATACATATTTGCATTATATATTTGCATATACCGATTAGGAAAGTGCAAGATTTCAAAGCCGAGCATTAATAAATAAGAAAAGAATAAACTCTTGAAATAAAGGGAACTGACAGAGAAATATTATATCCTTAGTTGCCAGACTGATATGTTGTTTTAAAGCTGTTATAATTTATTCTCTGTCTCTTCTTCTCCTCTTATTGTCTGTCTCTGTGTTTACATCGATAGGGAACCAATAAAATTATGTAGGCGGGACGCCCCGCCCATAAATTATAATGCGCACGTGTGAATTGCATTCTTGTCTAGACTCTAACAATAAGTACAATAACCGAAATAAGGAATCAGTTTAGCCGTGTCTGCGTAAATAAAATATTCAACAAGACGGCTGCCCGGCCCAGAACAGCCGACAAGTAACAAATTTCTTGGAAACCACATTTCCTTGGCGACTTATTAGTACTACGGGCACAATTAAATAGCCACCCAGATCCCCCGATTTATCGCCCAACGACTTCTTCCTTTGGGGATATTTAAAACAAACTATTTACGGACATGAACATGAAAGACCACGAAATTGAAATGATTTACTGGCCACAATTGTGCAAGTCCTAAATAATATTTCCCCTGAAGTGTTAGAACGCGTAAGAACAGAGTTTTACGATAGACTAGGTTTTTTGCGAAGCACAAAGGGGCGACATTTTTAAACCACGTATTCAATAGGCATTTTTTCTTTCTTTCGTATTATAACCGGGTTGATTTATATTTTTATTTTTTTATTTTTTATAGAACTTCAATTTTATTTTCTTGCAGACGGGTTAATTAAGGAATACAAATATTTGAAAATAAATACAATTATGTTCGTACACTTCTTTTAAGTGTATGGGATAATTGTAAAAGTCAGAATTACGTAAGAATTTCGTTTCATACGGCAAAGTCGATGTGCACGCCAATAGCTGCGAAAAAGTACCGAGTTCCACTCCACTCAAATTCAACGAAAGGCGTGTAGGCAATATCCCACCCAACAACCTGTTAGGTTATACGTTTCTAATAGGTGCACAAGCGTGAACCACTGTAGCATCTAACTGTCTTTGTCTGTCTTTACTGGTGTCTTTTAATTTATTCTCTTCTACACATGTATCGCCAACATGTAATGGTGCAATTTCCTACCCTAGTATATGGAAAACGCTTTTTATTCATTTTTTTAACATACGCTTAACAATCTTGCTCCACAATCGTCAAAAACAGATCGTTTGATTTTTTTACCGCTGCAACTGCCTTAATTTTGAACTTAATTTGTCAATTTAAAAATTAATTAAAACAAGTTGATATACCCCCCAATGAATCGCTGAGTTTCATTCCACAAATCTTGAATATTTACTGAGTTCTGCAGAGTCCAAATCGTTTACACAAGCTTTCATTAAAAAAGCAGTTTTTTTTTAATTAATCCATGAATCGATAACCACTTCTAATACATTTTCTAATATCGATATATTGGAAAATTTTGCCAGCGAAAAATCTAACGAATATTTTTTGACGATTGTGAAGCATTGTGGATATGTTAAAAAAATTGAAAAAAAAATATAATTGTTTTTTTTTTCAAAAAGTTGTTTTAATTTTATCACAATAATTAACGGTTTTTGACAATGTAAATAAGGATTGCTACTAAAACACCCTTTATAACTTAAAAAAAAATGAACAAAAAGTGAAAAATCGATCCTTACATTTGATTTTTGGCATAAACGACAATTTCAATAATTCCGAGAACCATGAAAGGAAAACCGCAGTGCATTGAAACTATCAGGATTTCTTTGAGGTACTTTAAGGTTGAAAAGTTGCAGTCAATATCCTTAGACTATCCATTATGCAAATATCCTTAATTATGCAATCTGCAAAGTTATGCAAATATCCCTAATTATACAATTTTTTACCTCTTTTTCAATCAACAATTTCGTTAAATTATTTTTTTTTTTTTAGGAAAAAAACAATCACTACTACTTGTAAAGGATGCTTTGCAGCTTTCAAAACCCTACTTGAATTTTCTGTACGTTCATGATTTCCTGAGTAATTGATTATCTACGCCAATAAAGATATTTTCTTGCTATGAACGGCGATAACAACGAAAATCATCGTACAGGACCCGAGAGTTGGTCAAATTAAAGAGAATTAAATTATTTAAATGACCTTTATGATGAACATATCGGAAAAATAAATTATTGAGGTCCGTGTACATGTTAAAATACAAACAAAAATTTCATTTCAATTTTTTTTCGATGGTTTTCTAATCCTGGAGTGGGTACTGGAACCTTCGGCGTAGAAACAAAAAACTGGACGTGTTCCACGTTTTCCAAAAAAAAAATATATTAATATCACTTTGGTTTATATTTCTAAAAATAAACTACAGACGCTTTTGGGTAACCCCAAAGACAAAATCAACAATAACGAAAAGTCAGGAATATACGAAATAAGTTGTAAAGATTGTGATCAAAAGTATATTGGGCAAACAAAAAGATCTATATTGACTAGATTTAAAGAACACATGGCTCATTTGAAATATGGCAGAACAGAAAAATCTTGTGTTGCCCAACACACTTTTGACGACAACCATAGGATAGATATAAATAATTTAAAATTAATTAGAAATGTAACAAACAGTAGACAGTTGGATGCTTTTAAAAGTTTAGAAATCATTGAGTGTAACAATAGTATGAATAAGGACAACGGTCCGATACCCACCAGTCCACTGTTTGCTCTGATAAACAGGCAGTTACGGTTAGTAGTTCGGTATTTCGTGGAAAACGTCCAGTTTTTTTATGGTTTTCTAATGATTACTCAAAAACTGCTGAAGGTAAAAAAAAAATAAACTCAAGATACAAAAAACTACAAACTTGTAGCTTCAATTTCCTATTTTTTTCTCTTCCCTACAACCACTTTCCCCCATTTTCCCCCTCTTCGAAAATCACCTAAAAAATTTGGGATTTTTTTATATCCCTTCTGCGCCTAGTGAATTTAAATTAAACGGTAATACTCCGAGAGTTCGCATGGTAAAATTAGCTGACAATTTGCCTTTGTTCTTTGGCAATTGGTTTCCATTTGTAGTGTGTTTTACGATATCGAATTTCGGCCTGCTAGACCGGTTAAATACCTAACTGTATTCCCCCATGCGACGTGTGGTAAGTACGTACGTTAGGCGTATAACGTTTTTTCAGGCCATTTTGCGGCTGCTTTCCGCGCTTTACATGAGCACAAGCAGCATACTCAAGAGAGCCCTGATTGGATTGCATCGGGGATCCACTCCAGTTAGTCCACTGCTACGTTAGAACAGTTGAAATTCAACCGTTCCAACTTTTCTGTCGCATGACGTGATTTTAACAGATCGGGGCCTGCATTCTGTAACCCGCTAATGACGTAAATGCGTGCACTGCATGAAGATTCGTATTCGATAATTGCTATGCGCTCCGTTTTAGAAAATGGTCGCCGTTTTGGAAATGATTGGCTCTTTAAAGCGTTTTGTGAAACACTGCTGGCATAGGCACGCCATCATGTCAGTGGCGGATCGTCCATTATAGTCCAATCAACGAGCGAAAGCCCCCATGTAAATTGGTCACTAATTGTTATCAGCAAACAAAAAATATGGTCGTATAGAGAAAAGAAATTCTAAGAAAGATAGCGTTTTTTGCGACTCGAGTTTTAATGGCGAACATAACCAAAAAAATCGCAAAGTCAAAAAAACTTTTTTTGCAAATAAAAAAAGCTTCAAGTCCTACACAAGAAAGTTAAATTAGAAAGTTGTAGGTCTTAAAAATGCGCGTCGAATGAAATGTGAACGAAAAAATCGGTTCATAAACATTTGAGAAAAATTTTAAAACCGTCAAAATTCGCGTTTTCGTATTTTTTGCTGTAACAATTCCAATTTTGTTTGAACAGACTTCTTGTTAACTAAGAAATACAGCCCAAAACAAGCGGAAAATGATTCTTTTTTCAAAAAATTCAAAAAAGTTTTATTTTTCGAGTTATAACGATTTAAAAAAAAAAGACGTTTTCAAAAATCAACTTTTACAGACGCAAAAATGATCGTACAGAAACGATCATGGGCTCATTTTATTCGCGAAGACTTGTACTTTCATGCTATTAAAATCCAAATTGCTTTTATTTAATTTTTTGCATAAAAAATGCGTTGTAAAAATTGTATCATTTTTTGTACCGTTTTTTTTCGAATAACTTCTTTAATTTGGTTTTAAATTTTTGGCCGTTGCATATTTGATAAGTGCCATTCAAAACACGCGTTTAAAATTTAGGTCCTACGACCTCTGGAGCCGAGATAATTATTTTTTTTTTAATTCCTGACAGCGCTGTGTAACGTCCGATTAACTTCATTTTTACACGAAATAGATCTCAGACTTTTACTTTCTTAAAAAAAAAAAAAATATTTCAAATCATTTCGCATAAATTAAGTTGACTTAATTGTTTGCGAAAGAACAGGTGCTGGGTGCGGCACGCGCTAGCCAATGCACGGCGACAGAGTGGAGGGACACCCGCTTGGGCGTATCAACAAATAAACACGATTTCTAGTCTATCGCGCTCGCAAAATTATCTTTTCCTCAGCTTAAAAAAAAAGACTATCTCGGCTCTCTGAGGTGGTAGGACCTTCATTTTTTAAATGCGTGTTTTGAACGGCACTTTTCAAATACGCAACGGTCAAAAATGTAAAACCAAAATTAAAAAAGTTATTCGAAAAAAACGGGTTCGAAAAATGATACAATTTTACAACGCATTTTTTTATACAAAAATTATATAAAAGCGATTTGTTTTTTTAATAGCATTAAAGTACATATCTTCGCGAATAAAATGAGCCTACGATAGTTTCTGTACGATCATTTTGCCTCTGTAAAAGCTGATTTCTGAAAACGTCTTTTTTTTATAAAATCGTTATAACTCGAAAAAATAAATCTTTTTTGAATTTTTGAAAAAAGGGTCATTTTCCGCTTGTCTTGGGCTGTGTTTATAGTTAACAAGAAGTCTGTTCAAACAAAATTGGAATTTATACAGCAAAAATACGAAAACGCGAATTTTGACGTTTTTTTAAATTTTTCTCAACTGTTTATGAACCGATTTTTTCGGTACACATCGGTTCCTTTCGCATCTCATTCGACGCGCATTTTTAAGACCTACAACTTTCTAATTTAACTTCTTGCGTAGGACTTGAAACTTTTTTTTATTTTGCAAAAAACCGTTTTTTTGACTTTTGCGAATTTTTTTGGTTATGTTCGCTTATTACTACTCGAGTCGCAAAAAAACGCCATCTTACTTAGAATTTTTTTCTCTATACGACCATATTTTTTGTTTGCTGGATAACAATTAGTGACCGGTTTTCTCTCCGTTGATTGGGCTATTATGAAGTGTGATAAACGAACGAGTATTCGTAATGCAGCGTGGGAACCCACATCACATTTTAGTGAGTACATTGATTGCACAGGCCTGCATGGATTTTGTTTTGAACCCTAATAGGTGATTCTGAAGGTTTTTGACATGCTGAACAAAATGCCGTTGTCCGATTTACCCTATCACGGCACGATTTTCAGAAAACCTAACCTAACTCGGTAACGAAACGATTGGGTAAATGGACTGACTATGCAGCCCCACAAAAATAATTTGAACTGCTATCAAGACAACTGTATCCCTATGTAATTTTTGACGTTGAATCCGAATCTGAAGTCAAAAAACATCCCCCAAAAATCAACCCTAGCGCTAAAAAACGGTAAAATGACTTAAAGCTTCACGAATAGTCTTAAATCTCAATAATTTTAATTAAATATAACCATTCAAATATATAACGTAGAAATAGAGAGTTAACACTACTTTCCAATTGAAAATCACCTCCATGGGTGGGTGAAAACTACCCCCATACAACAGTAAACTTAAAAAATGCAGTGTTTGCAAAAAAAGCTTACGATGCCCAGTTTTTTTTGGAAAAAGTGAGTAACTGCATTAGTTCCGATGCGATGCTCAAGATCTACCCCCATAATGCGGCGGAAACCACCCCTAAATTGAAATTACAAGTAAAATAGCGGAAACAATTTTGTGATTTTACATTTTAATCGATGCTAAAATTGGATATAGATATGCGGCACGGAGGTGAATACTTGCATTGCAGAGGGTGAAAATTACAAGAATAAACCTCACATAACAATTAATTAAAAAATAGTTGCAGTACCTTTTAGAAAGCCTCAAGACATCTGCATTTTCCTTATTTAAGAAGAATCTTTGA